>VDFB02271358.1:944015518-944229806 GCA_007258455.2 Sequoia sempervirens
CAAAAATCATAACACTAATCCTAAAAGCAACATGAAAGGCAATGAATAAAATCTTCCTAGTTATTTTGAAAGAAACTTTTAAAGGTTCTAAATCCCCTTCACACCCCTTTCTAAATGAAGATAAAATAAATAAATTACCAAATATTTCTTTGAGTTTAAGGTGGTGATTTTAATATGATTTGAGAATAAATAAGATAAATTAGATGAAATCAAGTTTTGTTGTAAAGGTGATGAATTTTGGGGGAATAAGATGAAAATAATTTTGAACCTAGTTGACTCAGTAAATGGCAATAAGATAGATTTTAAAGGCACTTTATTTTTAAAATGTAATAGTTAGATATGTACTAATACATTATATTCTCTATTAGATAGTTATTTCTTCCATAAACATTTCTTACAATCTTATAATTTATTAATAATAGTGATGTGTGCATCCCTAGGCACTCTTTGATAACCACACTATTAATGTTTATATTTTTACTAGAGGATACTCTAATTGAAAAGCATGTAAAGAGGAAGGGTTAGTTAACCTTGATATTAATGCAATGAAAGGTGGGATTATCTTGATGGTATCAAAGTTATCTTAAAGATATATTGAAGGTTTTTCTTCTATGCCTGAACACATTTAGTGAAATATAATGAATATGTGTTATCCTAGAAAAATATGTATAGCATTAACGATAAAATTTAGACTTTAAGTTGAAAGAAAATGTCAAATATTTAGAATAAAAATGGTGGGGATGGAATACAAGCTTCAAGAATCTCCTTGTAATAATTAATTGCAATAATAAATGGTTAAAACTAAACACGAATGGATATGTCACCAATATTTTTTAGATAAAATGACTAAAATTAGAGCCAAGATATCTTAGTTCAAGTATCAGGATAAAGGTATCAAATTCTTATTCAATGTAAACATAGTCGAGTTTGATAGATAAAAAGTTGGCCCCATTAATACTAGGGGAGCATTGTCTAATGAGATTAAGTTGACACTATTCAATTTTTAGAAGTTAGAACCCTAACATTTATATGAGGAGCTTGTAAAATAGAACCTTATTAGGAAGAGTAGGAGAGAAGAAATGAACCCATAATAATTATACTTATACAAATAAAAATAATAATAATGTTTAACCATTTCAAAATGTTAAATTTGTTTCACTATGGTGATCAATAGCTAATTTGTACAAGGAGGCCACAATTTATAGGGAAATGAAGACTACATAAGAGGAGAATTTATAACATAGTATCTTGGTTGTAGTTGTTTCTTTAGCATTAACTATTTTCTCTTTTTTCTTTTGTTGTTGAATATTTTATTTGATCTCTTAAAACTTATCAATGGTACTTGATCTTCATAATGATTATTTTCTTCTTTTTCAATTATTATCTTAGAAGGAATACCATTTCAATTTAGAGCAGGGAGAAATGTATTTTTCTTTTAAAGTATTTAAAATATTATATTTATTTGATGGTTCCTTCTTAACCTCTTCCACTCCTTGGAAAAATTATCCAACCACTTGAATCTCCTTATATTAATCAATTTACTTCTATGATTTATGTATGTGTTTTTAGTGATTTACTCTTTATCATTTCAATTTATTCATGATATACTTTAATATAGTTATAACAAGTATATAATAGTTTTTCATAATTGGATATGCCTTAAGAAACTCTTTAAACATGAAATTATTTGATGAGGGAAGATATAAATTAAGGTTATTCTTTCTTACTTACCTCATGCTCATCCATATTTTTGTCCATAAATATCTCAAATCAAATTGGATTTTGCAAAGAGGATAGCTATATTTTAAATATTCACTCTTAGTCAAAGTCATTTATTTGTTTGTACAAATTTAAAATTGATTTATGTAATTTAATTTTTAATAGTTTTAACATGGATATATTGAAGAATAGTTTTAAATATATATATATATATATATATAGATATAGATATAGATATAGATATATATATATATATATATAGTAAAGTGGACATATTTTTATATTTTCCTAATACTAGAAAATTTAATAATACCTTCATTCCTTCTAATCCTAATAGAACTATTTTATTATACATTTCATTCAAAAAATCTAGTTTCTTTCCTCTAAATTTATTCTTTGATTCATACATTTAGTTCACTAACCATTTTTGGAGTAATGCCATAAGACTCAAAGGCAAAATATGAAGAATTTTATCCAAGTTTCCATTGTATGCACCCTAAAATTTATATCATGAACTGTTTGATGTAATTTCTCAAATAAATTTGTTAATGAACTGTTTGATATAATTCCTCAAATAAATTTCCAATAGTGTTTTTGATGGAGTATGATAGAAATAGTGTTTTTGATATAATGCCTCAAATAAATTTCCAATAGTGTTTTTGATATAATGTCTCAAATAAATTTGTTAATGAACTGTTTGATATAGGGTGCATACAATGGAAACACTATTTCTATCATACTCCATCAAAAATTACCATGAACTGTTTGATATAATGTCTCAAATAAATCTATTAATGAATTGTTTGATATAGGGTGCATACAATGAAAACACTATTTCTATCATACTCCATCAAAAATTACCATGAACTGTTTGATATAATGCCTCAAATAAATTTGTTAATGAATTGTTTGATATAATGCCTCAAATAAATTGGAGGTGCCCTGGTAGAAATGTATGCAAAATGTGGAAGCATAGATAGGGCATGTTAATTTTCTAACAGAGTAGAAATGTATCATAAAAATAGTGTATGTTGAAAAGGCTTTAGAAACTTTCAAACAAATGTAGTTTCAATTCAACAAATTTGAAAAATTTTGCATTTAGGGTTTCAAAATTTAACAAACAAATGCATTTTGAACTCTACGAAATTTGAATTTGACAAACCTGGTGCTTGATATGCAAGTTGAGTTGATGAAATTTGGAGAGACGAAGTTGAGTTTGCGTTCACTAGAGAGATGAAGTCGAGTTTGTTCGCCATTTGCAGATCACATCCTCCGTTCACCGTACACACAAGCACAGGGAAAGCAACTAGTAAAAAGTGAAAATGACAGTAAAAAATGATAATTTTTTTGTCTTATTTGAGGGGGTTCGATCGAACCAATGTTCGACCGAACCCCTTAAAATATTATTATTTTTGTTTAGGGTTTGGGGATTCGGTCAAACATATAATGTGGCTCGGTTGAACCATTGAGTTCGACCGAACCCATTGAGTTTGTGGAAAGGAAAAAAATGAAATTTCCTTCCTCATAAAATTTGTAAACCACTATTGTGGTTTGACCCCTCACATTATGTGTTGCATCTTTTGAATCTGATAATGAAAGTTGATCAACTAGTGTGATTCCATATTGATTTAATGCATTAATAACATGCATATCTTTGATCAAGTTGCTCAATTTCTTATCCCTCTTAAAAACATCAGAGGGCAACATGTTGAGCTCTACCCTCATGGGAGCCACATTTACTCCACATGTTGTAATTAGCTGAATCGGAATAGTAACAAGACTTGTCCTGTATCTACACATGAAGAAAACAAGTTAGAAAAATAAATGTATATTTTAGATTTGTTTGATGACTTCATTGTTCCCTTAGACACCTAAAGTATGCATTGCTTATTTAACGCATCTGGAGATCAGTTTATACATGCATAGGTGTATGTTCATGAAAGGTTTGAGAATTTTCATTGCTTAGAGCCTTGCTCTAACATCATTGATATTTCTAGATGTAGGAATTAGGAACAAAGAGGAGCTAAGAGGGACAAACAACTCAGATCAGCAGTAGTGCAAGACAACACACCTTGAACCAGTCATTCTTAGACAACAACTAGTCTCTCTCCTTATATGCACATTTGTATTTGTTTACTTATTCATGTATATTCTTTTCTTTATTTTCATTGAATAAGTAAAGTTAGTCTCATGGATTGTGTAAGACAAATATGCACTTTCATGATCATCAATAAAGATTTCATTTGTAACACATATGGTTCTCTTTCCCATTTGTTGTAATTGCAACATTGGAATAAAATGTAATCTGTTTCTTTGGAAATACCTTTCATGCATATTGATGACTTAGCAGACTATGGTTTATCTTTTAAATGTTTAAAAAAAAACACAAAAAGAACAAACACTAAGTTACCTAATTTTAGCTTAAAGCTAAAAATTAGGTAACAGGAACAATACATCGACATCAAAAATATTGCACCCATGATGGTCTTTATTGCACCCAGAGCATCCTCCTTGTGGGCCTTAAAATTTTTCTTAAGCTTGGCATTAGAGATTGCCTCGCAGAAAGCCATATGACACTCCTTAGCACCAAAACAGATAGTGGTTTCCATTGTGAATTGATAAAAGAATGATCATCAGGGCTTGTCTTATAACCTTAATTATCGCCATACGTAATCATCAATCCTCCCTAACCCATCACCCACCATTTGTGTGAGCACTATATTGCTTAGCATTAGTGTACCGTTGTGCTCCTCCCTTGGATGGAAATTTTAGAAAAATGATCCAAATCACCATTCCCTTCTTGATAAATGTGGGAGATCTTAAAATCTTCCAAGCTATATGTAAAGCAAAATTTTCTTTTAATCTTTTTGGTTTTCGGCTTTTACCTTTTTCAACTTCGGGAGAAATCTACGCTTAATGAAGAAAAGACTACTCTGAAAGGTGCACAATGTGCCACATGGTGGTTGTGCGGCTTTTGTATATTGTGTTTCAAGATGGTGTGTCCCTTGGTCTTCCTTGTCCAACATAATGCTTGGGTTTGTGACATGGTTTAACTGCCTCCTGTGGATCTTAACCGACGCTTGTATCGGGCATTGACAGGTTGACATTTTGGTGCAAGGCCAATAATTGGTATAAGAGTTGGTCATAGGTTCAAACTCCTCGCTTGTGCCAGGGGGGGTTTTTGCAAGATGGTGTGTCCCTTGGTCTTCCTTGTCTAGCACAATGCTTGGGTTTGTGATATGGTCTAACCGCCTCATGTGGATCTCAACTAACGCTTGTATTGGGCAAATTGATAGGTCAAATTTTTGGTGCAACAACAAGGCCAACATATCACTTTCCTTTCAAGCACAAGCTAGGACATGTGTCATCTTGGTAGGGATTTTCTTCAAAGCCATTCTCATTAATCTAAAATTGCATGCCTAATCAACACATCATTTATTTGTCCAGACAGTTTTTATTTTTGCAAAATGATCTCTTCGGGTGGAGTTTGTCAGAATGCGGTGGGTGTCTTGTATTGAAGATGGAACCTTTGAGTTGTCACCATCAATCTATATGATTGATCGATCAGACTCTTTCCAGGCTATGTTAGATCTGATTATTTTCTGATTGCAATCTTTGCTAAATATCTAAAGCCATTAATAAAGCAGTTGGGACTTAATAAGCAAAGATTGTTGTGATCTAATCAAGATCTAAGATCAGATTGCGGGCTATTAGGTGCAGGCACCTGGAATTTTATGCTTCTAGAATGTTGGTGGCGGTGTTCTCTCCTTCCAGTTATAAATAGGGGTTGGCAGCATAAACAAAAGTTAGAAATTTTACTTCAAAAATCTTTTTGAAGGAAATAGATCTAATAGGGAATTTTTATATTTTCAGAAGTAAAAATTTTTAGAGAATACTAGTTACTATTCTCTGGCATGTTATATTTTAACTAAACTATCATTGGATTGACATCTGACCTTTGTTTTTCAGTTCATTTAATATTGAAGTTTGATCTATTTAGAGGAAATCTTTGAAACTGTGCATGTTATGGCCTTCGTCAAATTTTTTTAGGTTTATGTTTTTGTTCATGTTAAAAACATTGTGTCAAGCTTATTTTGATAGTCCGAGTAGCTAATTTCCATGATGTTAAGCTTCTATGTTGAACTTCATAGCTTTTGGAAATTAGATTATGTCTGTTGAACTTTTCCATTTTTTGTAAAAGTTGTTATTTTCCATATTATGTTGTAAAGGGAGAAAGGGTTTTCTATAATTTTCTGGATATTTTTGTTAACTTGTAGAGTTTTCCTATATCTGATCGAACCTTAATGGGTGCTTCCCATGAGGAGATTTGAATTATTGCACTATGCTTTTACTAATCCTTTGTTGCTCATTCTCTTCACAACAATGAAGGGTCTATGGCATTCTATGTCTATCATATCATTCATAGGAAATAAGTTAAGGTTTGAAATGTTGTAAAAGCTTTGGAACATCACCATTTTCATGTTTTATTCACATTTACTTCTACCTTTCCCCCCCAATGCAAAGAAGAGTTGGTTTTCTATAAAAATCTCAGAGGTTATTTAGTGAGGCGCAAATTGATCCCCCACTCAATTTCCCATAAGGTTGTCGGAGAGGCACAAGCTTTGATGATCATCAATTCTTTTTCTAGCATGCCCAGTGGGATAGAAGTTTTTTCAAATGTCTAATTAGAAGTCAAAAATATTTTTAAAATTAGACCAAGAAAAGAGGTTGGAAATTTCATGCCTCGAATCTAAACAAGAGCATCCTCAAGAGGCCATTTCCAATACTCCTAGTTACTTTCCTCAGTATCAAGGAGAAGAAGACTTACATGTTTCATATCACTATAAGAAGCAACACGGCAAGAAGTGTTATCCCAAGATCCATAGCTTTATCTACTCCACTAGGAGGCTGAACTTTTCAAATCAGAATACCAGTATACCCTATCCATAGGAATCTATTTTCAATGGCTCGTCTAGTTTCCCCCACTCCTAAAAGTTTTGTAACCTGGGATAGTGGTAGTCCACTAGAACTGCCTACTCCCCCAGACATATGGCTTCCCATACCTGCCAATGCCCTCAAATCCATCCCAAAGTTTTATGGAGAGGATTTCAAAACCCCCTTTGAACATCTCCAAGATATAGTGGAAGTATGCAGAGTACATAACATAGTGCAAAATAAAATATTGTTCTTAGGTTATTGGTTGCATCTTTCAAGGGAAAAGCTCAGGATTGGTATGGGTCTCTAGCTTATGATTCTATCTGCTCTTGGGATCAGCTCAGAGAGAGGTTATTTGAGCATTTCTTCAAAAAAAAAAGATCGCTCCTCATCGTTGCATCAATTAATCACCATCAAAAAGTCCTTGCAAGAGGCCACGAGTGACTTCAACACTAGGTTCCACAAAACCTCGCAAAGGATTCTTGTCACCGCTAGGCCTCCAACTACAATGGCATTTATGTTTTACCTAAATGCTTTCAATTCGAACATCATAGTCATGATAACCTCTATGGGAGGAGATATTCTACCTGACACTTACGATTTGGTTGTACACGTAGAGAAAAATCTGATCAAAACTAGGAATCTTCCACCACGTCCATCAATGATCATGTTCACATAAATCTTCAGTGGTCCCTGAGAAGAAATTACTCTAAGCACCTCCACTCCACAAGCAACCATATCGGCTATACCACCATCCATGTATGTATACCTCGCTACGCAACCAAGCATGTCAGGCTCCTCTTCAATAGCAGCAGATGTGAATGATATGAATAATATCATGTAGTCCTTTGCTAATGAGCTAGTCTCATTCAATGACAACAAGCAACACCTCTGAAGCAAGCCACACAAACCTATCAAGGAGGAAGGCCACTTATCAATGGAATGTTGAAAATGGAGGTAATTATGTAGCTTAATACTTTGTAAAACTATGAGATTGTAGATCTAATTAAATGTTCTTTGTCACAATTAATTGTGTATGATTAATATGTTTATATTCACTTTACCAATTGTAGAAGTAGAAAGAAGATTGTAGAAGAATAAGACCAGAAGATAGAAGTGACACAACATATACCATGGAGAAACCCTTTTGGGAAAAAACTCCACCACTAGAATCAATAATGCTTGTATTATTTAACCTTAGAACAAGATTACAGTAATTATTTATCAATCATTGCTTGAGATGCTTCTTTTTCCTTCAACATTTTGTATAAGAGCTAACGGTTGGGTAGAGTTTGGGGCACCTTTCTCTTAAAAGTTTGAAGTTTTTTTTGGCTATAGTGGGAGCTTTTACTATTGTGTTATTGCAGATTTATAAAATAAGTATGTTACAATGTATTTGGGCTTATGGATGCAAGACCTAGTATGGATTGATCAATCCCTGAAAGGAAAGGCTTGGTAAGAGAGGAGTTCTCCCAGGTGGTAAGGGGAGGGCAGTTGGGTTAAACTAGTTTTTGGGTTAGAGTTAGTGGATTAACCTTTAGTGGTCTTTAACACATGGTTTTGTGCTAGTTGAATTGGTCCATGGTTTTTTAGTTCATGGTTTTGAGCCCATGGTTTTGAATGTATGGATGGTCTTCATTCAGGAGATGGCTATCATGATGTCATGGATAGCTTGGTTACATGTGTTAGAATCCAAGATCACCTACATGCAAGATGGATACCTGTCACATGCAAAAGATATGAAGAACCAAAAACATGCTCTGTAAACCTCTCAGTAAAAATGCATTAACAGAATCTGTTATTACAAAGTGATCAATCCTTATGAAGGAGATCAAGAAACCCTAAAGGAAACCCTAGTGTGCACACTTAATAATTAATAATTAATTATTAATGTGCCTAAGTTTAGCTTAAGTAATAAAGAGGAATAAGTGACTTAATTAATTAATCAATGTGATGTAATTAATTAAGCATAATAACTTATTACTCTAACACCCCCCCTTAAGATGAACTTAGGAAGAAGCTAAAACACTAGAATAAGATGCATGAAAGAAAATATGGGTCCCGACAACAAGGCCTGATCACATACCCATTTACAAATGCAATAATGAGTAAGAGAAGGAAAAACCCAGTGGGACAAAACCCCCCTACAATGTGATAACATGCTGCAAAGAAGCGCTGGAAGAACTCTGTAGAGTAACACTGGAACTTGATATAGGCAAGCAAGGAAATATTCTTTTGTATACTACTGAAACCGGATGAGAGTCACTGATTAACTCAAGGAATCAAGATTAAAGCAATAGAAGACCCAATGCCACGGAACACTCGAAAACTCCAAACGGGAACAACTTTGGAATATATGAAGCAACAAACAATTATTGAATGATGTATTACTGAAAATGAAGTGCAAAGATGCAAGATGCATTCTCCCAACTGCCAAAACATCCAAGTAATTGCCAAACAACCCATCGGGCCAAATCTGGACTAATTAATAACCCTGGGATAGATACAGAAAAAGTGCATGGACAGAAACATAAAGCTCCTCAATACCTTTCGGACGCTTCAAACAAGGCGAAAAACGGAGATCGTGGCAAAAATTTATGAGCTCGGAAGCATAAAAGGTACATCTGACTTCAAACAGTAATAAATGCAGGAAAATAGTAAAATACTGAAAAATAAACAGCACTACTGGAAAGTGCTCGGAACCAGCTTTTCGGCGATATCTCATTTGCCCGATTTTGATACCGTATTCCCAAGTTATGGCCAAAATTTGCAAAATAAAAGTCAATCCTGACTTTTTCCAGCGCTCTGAATCCAATGGTGAGGCCCGATCTAATCCAAAATGCCACATGAATGATCTCAAGGCATGATACCTTTGAGGAATCCCGAATGAACCCTGCTATGATTTTCTCAAAAAATCTGAGAAGGGGTTGCAAATCAAGGCTCTAATACCATGTTAGAATCCAAGATCACCTGCATGCAAGATGGATACCTGTCACATGCAAAAGATATGAAGAACCAAAAACACGCTCTGTAAACCTCTCAGTAAAAATGCATTAAGAGAATATGTTATTACAAAGTGATCAATCCTTATGAAGGAGATCAAGAAACCCTAAAGGAAACCCTAGTGTGCACACTTAATAATTAATAATTAATTATTAATGTGCCTAAGTTTAGCTTAAGTAATAAAGAGGAATAAGTGACTTAATTAATTAATCAATGTGATGTAATTAATTAAGCATAATAACTTATTACTCTAACAACATGTTGCAGTGGGAGTTTTTTGATAGTGATGGTTTAATGTTTATCTTGTTGCCATGTATAGCTCAGTATCACATTTCAATGGAAGCTTTGGTAGGATATGGTTATCTTCATGTGATTTGAAAAGGTTTTAACATCTTGTTTCATGGAGGACCCTTAGAGTCTTTGGTAAAGGTGTTATTGTTCTTCCTTTGGAAAGGATGTAGTTCTTTTTAGTTTTGAGTATTAATCATTTGCTTGGAGATTCATGATTATGCAAGTTGCATTTGAAGTTTGCATGGATCAATTAATTAGTGGACTTGCTCATGGGTCACACTAGAGAGACTTGGGTTAGGCTAGATATTTCTTATGTTAAGAGATATATGTTGGAATGGTTACTTGTAAGAAACGCTTTTTCAACAGTAAAGGCCAAGAAGCCTACACCTAGAAATGGATATGAGTCCATCATATACCTGATAAGAAGGTTGTATATTGTATGCACAAGACAATCTTGTATCCCACTCTTGGTCTACTTGGCAAGTAAAATGATCTAAGAGGTGTTTCCCACCTGCTTATTAGGTGCATTATTAAAATGTATCTTGACTTCTCTTATGCATTGTTGAGAAGTAGATGCATGATTTTATGTATTTCCATTGTTCTCCTTGCAATCTTAAACTTGAGTTATTTCTAAGGATTTGGGTAGGAGAGGTACGGGAGATAGTTAGTGGCTTTGGGTATATTCCCTTTTGTTGTGGGAATGTTTGGCTAAGTTTGATCTACTTTCTGTGAGAGGTTTACATCTAAGTTTTGTCATGTTTCATTATAAGTTGAATGGTTAGACATTGATATCCTTTCAGTTTGGGAGTGTTGAAGGAGATATTACTTTACATAGTTTGGCACATGTTAGTGTGGTATAAGAACATGGTTTGATTTGCAGATTCTCTCTTTGAGGGAATAGTCTTCTTCTTGAAGGTTCTTGTGTTATGAGAGATGTATTTTGCATATCATTGTATGCTTCTTTGACACTATGATAGAGGAGTTAGCCACATCCTCTATGTGAAGTGCTATAGGAGGACTTGTTAATGTTGTCATCTTGTTTTTAGATTTGACATTACCTATGTAGTGGGAGTTCTAGCAGGTCTATGTGTTATGTATGAGAGGATCACCTCTCTTGGACTGGTTACACTTTACTACAATGAGTTACTTCAGAGGTTTTTTATCACATGTCTATGTGTGTTGTTACCTTGGAGTCTTATTTTGTAGGATGGTGGATATACAAGGACTTGTTTGTAGTTTTGGGTTGCTATGTTGATAGCATGAAGTTCTACCTATGATAGTTTTGGATGAGCTAGTAACTTGTTGTGGTTGCTATTCCAATTTGGTATGAGTGTGGTAGTCACTCAGAGTATTTTATTATCATTTAAATTTGATGCTTGTGTTCATGAATAGATTGGTGTAGGTTTCAATGACAAAAGAAATGGTTACAGAGACTTGGGAAAAGGTATTGGTTCTTGGTGTAGGAAGGCCATTGGCCTTGAGTCTTGTACTTTATTTATAAGAATGATTCCTTGTTTAGGATAATTGTAATGTCTAAGTTCAAGTGGGAGAATGTTGGGAATAGGATGCCATTTAATTGCAATCCTAAACATTATTTCATGTATCTCCTAAGTCCTTGGAAAGTGTTCTCCAAACACTAGGATTAGAAAGAGATTAAATTCAAATGAAATGAACATGTAAATTGAAATTTGTAATTAATTCTAAATGATAGGAACATGTGGGGATGCCCAAGAAGATCTCCTATAAAATAGGAGCACATGGGGTGCTCACATGGAAGGTGGAACTGACCTTGAGTTAAGTTAAGTTTTTGGGGAAAAGATAACACTTTAGTAATGCATGTAAAGATCCTAGAAGTTAGGGATTGATGTTTACATACATGGAGTTTAGTTCATCTCAGTTCAGTTTAGTTTAGTTTAGTCTAATTTAGTTCAGTATCAGTTCAGTTCAGTTCAGTTTAGTTTAGTTTAGTTATGGTTCAGTTATCTTTAGTTGCATGTAGTTAGTTTGAGTTGCATGTTAGTTGACTTCAATTGACTTGAGTTGCATGCTAATGACTTGAGTCGTATGACAGATAATAGGTGGCTGCATTCAGTTAAGTGGGGATGATCAATCATGCATCATGTTTGCATGAATTGATGGAGATATATGTTTTAGTTAATAGAGATTGACTTGGACCTACCTTGGGTGCCCAACTTGGCATCTTGGAGTTAACACCTTTTGCATGAGAATATATTTACAAGGTTGAGTTCAGTGTGCCCATTCTTGGGTGCCAACTTTGAGGAGAAGCTTACAAGATATATTTGTAATCAATGTTGAGTTAAGACTTCAGTTTGGGACACCCAAATTGATGAAGGACTTGGTTTGACATTGTTTTTCATGGAAGAAATCTACTTGCACAAGAATGGCATAGATATTTTTGAGGAGCTTTATCCTCTTGTAATTGTCAACTCTTTGGAGTTTACAATGTTCACAATTGTCTATTTATTGCAACAAGTTGAAGAGAGTTCTAACAAAGTACTTTTGTGAAGCATGGCACAATATGTGTGGATTCATGCTTGAACACATGAGAGTTTATTGCAGGTTGTGAAGAAGAATTGTTGAAGGAAAAAGAAGCATCTCAAGCAAGGATTGATAAAGAATTATTCTAATCTTGTTCTAAGGTTAAATAATACAAGCACTATTGATTCTGGTGGTGGATTTTTTTCCCGAAAGGGTTTCTCCATGATATATGTTGTGTCAATTCTATCTTCTGATCTTATTCTTCTACAATCTTTTGTCTACTTCTACAATTGGTAAAATGAATCTAAACAAATAATTATATACAAATAAATTGTAACAAAGAACACATAATTAGATCTACAATCTCATAGTTTTACAAGTTTTAAAGCTACGTAATTACCTCCATTTTCAACATTTGGTATTAGAGCTAACGGTTGGGTAGAGTTTGGGGCACCTTTCTCTTAAAAGTTTGAAGGTTTTTTGGTTGTAGTGGGAGCTTTCACTATTGTGTTATTGCAGATTTGTAAAAGAAGTATGTTAAAATGTCTTTGGGCTAATGGTTATAAGACCTAGTATGGCTTGCCCAATCCCTAAAGGGAAAGGCCTGGTAAGAGAGGATTTCTCCCAGGTGGTAAGGGGAGGGTAGTTGGATTAAACTAGTTCTTGGGTTAGAGTTAGTGGATTAATCTTTAGTGATCTTTAACACATGGTTATGTGCTAGTTAAATTGGTCCATAGTTTTGGAGCTCATGGTCTTGAGCCCATGGTTTTGCATGTATGGATGATCTTTCATTAAGGAGATGGTTATCACGATGTCATGGATAGCTTGGTTACATGTTGTAGTGAGAGTTTTTTGACAATGATGGTTTGATGTTTATCTTGTTGCCATGTACAGCTCGGTATCACATTTTAGTGGGAGCTTTGGTAGGATATGGTTATCTTCATGTGATTTGAAAAGGTTTTAACATCTTGTTTCATGGAGGACCCTTAGAGTCTTTGGTAAAGGTCTTATTGTTCTTCCTTTGGAAATGATGTAGTTCTTTTTAGTTTTGAGTATTAATTGCGTGTTAGAAAATATGCATGAATTATATTTAAAACAAACACAATTAGATGGGAAGTATTATATTAAAGAATCTATCTAAATCAAACATAGTTTAACAACAAAATTCTTTAAAAACTTTACATCCTCCTCTAATATTAAATGTCCTAGCAATTTGTGCTCTCAGATCTTATTACTACATAAATCCTTGAGATGTCATCTAAGAAACGAGTATCCTATCCATTTACAATGCAGATTATAAACCTACATCTATATGATTAAAAGATTCAGCTATATGAAATGATAACTAGACATGGTGAAATGAGCCAATATGCACAAAATGATATGAAGTGGAACACAATGCAAACTATGCTAATTCTAATGGGATTTAGAATTGATTCTACATGTTGAATTAAACTATGAAATTCCTAAAGGAGCCATGATCTAAACCAAAATTGATAACTAATCCTAAATGCTAAGCTAAAAATGTAAATGAAGCTCTAAAAACTCAAGTGAAATTCTGCAGAGTAAGATTATGTAATTGCTCCTTGTTGAAAAGCTATAAATGGGCCTCAATTTATAGATTTTTCCAAGGCATTAGGTGAGTTGGAAACCATGAACGATTGAGATTTGATCTAGAGAAATCAATGGTGAAGAATGAAAAGGATGGAGAAAACAAGGCAATGGTTCCCTTTAGTAAAACCAATTTTCCAAGTGTATGAAGGAATCAATTGGAGGATGAAGCCATGTGTCCTGAAGGTTGTTAAATTGTTGAGAGTAAATATCCAATTTATGAAAATAAGAATAATTATTTTCATGTGACACATGCTGAGTTGGAGGGTGAGGTGGAAGGTAGTTAGAAAAGTATGTAGAAATGTGACAAATTAGAATTTAAAAATTCAAATTTAATGAGAGGGAATTAATTAGAATTAAAAAAATTATTTAAATTTGTTTATTTTAATTAAATCATGAAGAGAGTGATCTAGAAAAGAAGAATTAAGAAAATATGAACTATGTAAATAAATTTACAATTTATTTAAATAGTAGAAGAATAAAGGTTTCATTAATTAAATAATCAATATTTAATTAATATTTTTCAAACCAATTATGAGTGTATACATTTTTCCCCTCTTTGAAGTGATGTGTTTACACATTACTTCAAAGAAAAATTTATCAGTGTTGCTAAAATTTTAACAATGCCCCAGACAGTGATTTTTAGGAAATTATGACTATATGCCCCCTCAGGAGATAAATCAAGAAATTTGTGATGAAAATAAATTTTTTTATGATTTTTGAAATTTTCAATTGATTGATGATGATGATGATGATAAAAGCCTGATTTGATGATATTCCAATGATTTATCTCCCGATATGAAAGATTGCAAGCTGTCCCAATTAATTGCCTTTCAAAAAATTAAAATAAAGCCACCAAAATCACTCCCTTAATACCTTTATTAAGAGGTAAAAAGTGAAAAGCAATTTATTTGTGCAAATTGGGATTTGAAAATTGTTTGGAGGGAGAGAGCATTTTGAAGCTTTTAATCAAGATGGTGATCCCTCTGCAGTGTCATCAATTTGAGCGGGTACGATGGCACAATCGGCCAGCGGGATATAGAACTCCAGTAAGAATTTTGAATTTATTTCCCATGTTTTTAAATCGGATAAATTCAAATTTCAAAAATATTTTGGCACTTGTGAAGTTTTCTATGACCTTAGATTAGGTGTTTTAGCGCTTTCACCAAGATTTTTGGCGCTTCGAAGAGATTGTTCAGTGCTTCTAGGGTTTATATCGGTGCTTTGAATTTTGGCACATCCAATGTTTGTAACGACACTTTAAAGTCCTTCATAGGTCAATTTAGGGTTTTGGCACTTTCGCCCTATGTTCCAGTGCATCAGAGAGATTCTCCGACGCTTCCAATGAAATGGCGCCTCTACCAATTTCTCCGACACATCCCATGGTTTCCCCAGTGCTTCAAATTGAAATGGTGCTTCTACATTGTTTGGTGGTGCATCCGCCTAAAATGGAGCTTTGGAGGTCTGTTTTGGCACCTCCAAGACATAATGAATATTTTTGTTATTTTCTCCTTGGATTTGTGATGTTTGATCACATTTAGCTGATGATTAGGTATTGATCATAGGATAGATGATTTAGTGACCTCATGATAGGCAAGATACACTAATGATGATGTCATTTTGATCTCATGATAGGGAAGAATCAAAACAAAAATTTGATGATATTTGATGAAAATCTCAATAGAATTGATAGATTGATTGATTGATGTTTGATTGATTTGATGATTTGGTTTGATTGATATGCTGATTTGCAATGTTTGAAAATGATAGGAGACAAAATTATATAACCTTAGTCTAAAGAGTGATTTCCACTGACATGGGAGATAATACTATAGCTATCTCACGCTGAGAGAGAAATTGTTGAGAGATGTGGTTTGTCCTCATTGATTGATATGCCCCAGGTTCGAATTAACTAAGGATTGTTGATGGTATTGGCAGAGAGGTGGCATAGCGAACACAACACTTTCCATTTGCCTACCGGAGAGATGACAGTTATGCTAGAGGATGTTTATAGGATATTGTAGATTCCTATGTTTGGTGACATTGTGACCTATGACTTGATCGAGCAGGGAGGTATAGATGCATTACGCCAAATTTTTCTTGATGATCGGATTGTTGGATGTTGGATGTCATGGTTAGAGATATTTTCCAGTGATGTACCTTTGCCTTCCATTCTTGTAGGATTTTTCAGCGACTTCTTATGTCCTGACAAGAGGGAAAAGGGATTTTCTGTTGGTTGGGGTCCTACCATGGAGTAGATGATCTAGTTTGGGACTTGATTCACTTGGGGATCTTGTTTGCTCATGCATCTATACCATGATCTGCACCAAGTTGTATATCTAGGAGGATCCAACTTGTCTGTCGGGGTTACATTGCCTCAAGTCTAGGCCTAGGAGCATATTGCGGTGACACAGCCAGAGACAGACAAATTTTGTCCATTTGGGAGGCCATACATCTATGGTTATGGAGGTGTAGTTGTCCAACATAAGTTGGGAAAATTGGAGTATTGGCGATGAGTGCTCGATGAATTAGATACAGTTACTTGGTGACCATACATGGATTGTGAGTAGTGGGAGGAGGATCACTTAGAGGTTTCGTACTTCATGACTGCCAGATGCTTGATTGGATGGACTCAATATATTATTGAAAGATTCTTGTTACTAAGAGTGCTAAGATAGTATGGCAGATTGCAGGGGATGCCACAGGGATCAGTCCTATATGCCCGCAGACATCAGGATACAACTAAGTGGGGACCTACACTGTCCTATGATGATGCATGTGATGAGTATCTGCACTTACAACCAGTGATATGGGACTATCATCCGAAGATTTTCGAGGGGTACATGAGTGAGGAGTATATAGTATACTTTGGTCATCATCCATTCTCGATACTTTCAAGTCCTGATGAGCCTATGCCAGCCTTTTTTGATGATGAGGAAAGACCACCTAGAGAGTGACGAGGTGAAGGTGATGGAGGTGGTGAGGAGGAAGGAGAAGGTGGAGATGAGAGTGAGGATGATGATGGTGGTTGGAGAGATGGAGGAGTTAGTGGTCATCCCAATTTTGATGCTAGAGTGCCTCGCAAGAGGCGATCCTTGGTGGTAGCCTCATAATAGTGGGTACACATACGTTTTCCTTCTCAGCAACAATAGTCATAGATTACTACTTTGCACACACAGGTTCAGACTGTTCAGGGGAAGTTGACACAATTACAAGGGAAGTTACAGATGCAGACGCAACTGTTGACTCAAGTGTAGGCACAACTTCTACAAGCCCAGCCCGATAAATTCAGATAGTGACAGCTGAGAGGGATGTTGCTCGACAACAACTGGCATAGGTATAGGGCTAGGGACAGGTATAGGAATAGGTTGCAACATTGACCACGGAGAGAGATGCCTTGAGACGGCGGGTTGAGCAGGCGGAGGCCATTATAGAGAGGTTACAGCAGGCTATTACAACCACAAGAGCTACAAATTATTTCAAGGAGATACGCCACACTTCTCAGGAGCTTCTATTCTATAGGGATCGATATCATGAGATGGTCCCACCTGAGCGGCGACAAAGCTTTACTTGATCTGAGACTAGTAGATCACAGTCTTAGACAGTGAGCATGGGTGTAACACAACCATTACCAGGGGATCAGAGGGATCCAAGTGCAGGGACCTCCGGTGCAATAGGGGGTATAGGGTCAGTGAGGCCAGCAACTTCTGGTGGTAGTACTACATAGTTTCAGTCATTTTTTGTCATGCCCTGATGTATACATTGACTTTTGATGATATTACCCTTTGATGTTGTATTTCTTGACATTCAGATATCCTTGTACATTTGACATATTTTTGAGATATATATGCAGTGATGATGATGATCCTATGTGTTTATGCATTGATTTATGATGGATGCATTTAATTTCCATGTCCTGTATGTTATGCAATGTTTTATGATGTCGATATTATATGCCATGGATGTAATATGTGTTATGATCCTATGGTTTTATGCAAATGTCTGCATGCTATTATTTTTTGTATTTTTCTAATGCAATGATGTATGATATATGATATGGAAGATGATGTTAATGCAGAGATGAATGATTCTAATAATGAATGAATTTATATGGTCCTATGGATGTATGATATGCATGGTAACTTATGTTTTGTATTTTTTTGATGCAAATATTATGATCTAATGTATGTATGAAATGAATGAATGATTATTTTACATATGTTGATGCTGAGGATGTATGACTAAATGCATATGGATGAATGATATGATCAATGCATTTGTTTTTCTTGGATTTTTTGTAATGAAAATATATGATTAATGGCCTAAATGAATGCCTAGATGATATGATAATGCTATGATTGATTTCCTAATGTTTATGTCTCTAAATTATGTTTTTGGTTATGTCAAATATACTCAATTTGTTAATGATATAAATAACATCAGCCTTGGAAAAATCTACAAATTTCATTACAGTGACCAAATATGAATGCAACATAAATATGCAATCATAATGATGACATCCCAATGATTTATCATGCTTATTGTCATCATTGAGCCATGAAAAATGTTGAAAGTGAGTACAAACATCGATGGTATAATTGAACCATGATGACCTAAGTACTACCTCCATGATGTTTGATAGTGCAAGTTAACACAAGCATCTGGGTATAATTAGACCATGATGACCTGAGCATTCCTTGCATAAAAAGACAAGAGTTAACCATTTTCCTATGTGAATCAGGAATATCATCAATGATACTTTGTAGAGCACGTCCCGTGACAATTCTCATAGTAAGAATGACTAACTCACAGGAAACAGACAAAAAAAATATCATTCTCAATCATAGTTTTTCTAGTTCTTTGACATCCTTGAATTGCTCCTGAGAAATGATAACATGAATCACAATGCAAAAAATTTGAACATTCGTGTGAAAGTGGTAAAACCATGATTCATAATAGCATCATCCTTGTAACCGCAATTTTCTGTTGTTTTTGGGATTTTTCAATTTTTAGGTGTTTTATGAGATTTTGACCAAGGAACTAACATAAAGACCCATCCTAGGGGTCTCGGGGGCTGATCAAAGATAAGCCTTTCCTATGTTATACATGCAGAGACCATGTAGTTTGATTGACTCGACCGATTTACAGGACTAGGATATGAACAGACACTTAATTGCAACAAACTGCGACAATGCAATTCAACAAGGTGACTCTACTTTTGGCTTTTTTTTTGGATTTTTGACCTTTTTATGGATTTTCTGACGTGACAAGGATTTTTATTGCATTTTCGATGGTGATTGATGTTCCATGTTTGATTTCGCTATGATTAATGTTTTTTCCATGTTTGTCTTCCTGTTGTTTGTCTGTTGGTTCAAGCTCAAGATTTGTTGCCCCCAGTGAGGTCAAGATTTTTGCCCCTAGTGGAAACAAGCCAATTTATTATGGATATGTACAATGTTCAAGAAGCCAAGGTGAGACATGATCGACATAACAAGGTATGCACATGTAGCTCGAATGAAGGATGTAGATGGTGATGGTACCATGTTCATGATCAACATACGTTCAGAGGAAGAAGCCAGCATGTCACAAATAGTGCCTGTTGCCAAGTTTTCACCACTTGTTTTTATTGCACTTTTTCAGATTTTATGATTTTTTTGTATTTTTCAATTTTTTGTGTTTTTTGTATTTTTGTATTTTTGTATTTTTTTGTTGCTACCAAGATCCTTGTTTTCCAGGTTTTCACGGGGTAAACATTTTTTAGGACAATTTTTTTTATGTTTTTGGATTTTTTCAAGACTTTTATAGGTGCTTTTGGATTTTTTTAGGACTTTTTCAAATGTTTTTGGATTTTTTCAGGACTTTTATAGATGTTTTTGGATTTTTTCAAGACTTTTTTAGATGCAATGGCCAAATTATGCATAGAATTTCTTGAGATGAATACTATTCATGGGTTCCTCAAATTGATCCCCTTTTGGCATGGACAACTAATATGCTCTTGAACCATAAACTGATACAATGACAAAAGGTCCCAACCAATTTGGTTCAAATTTTCCTTTCTTCTCTTTGTCTTGTTGATTGTGTGGGTTTTCCTTCAACACTAAGTCACCAACTTGGAAAGTTCTAGGTTTGACCTTGTGGTTATAACTTTTGGACATCCGTTGTTGGTAAGTTTTCAGGTGATTCACTGCATGTTGGCGTCGCTCATCTAATAGTTCTAGTTCCTATAACCTAGAGACCCAATTGTCTTCATAAGAGATGATACCTTTTAAGGAAACTCAGAGAAATGGTATTTCAACTTCAATAGGTACAATGGCCTCAGACCCATATACCAAGGCATATGGTGTAGCTCTTGTTGATGTGCAAATACTGGTGCAGTACACCCACAAGGCAGGGTTTAATTGGATGTGCCAATCATGTCCTACGTCATTGATAGTTTTCTTCAAAATCTTCGTAATAGTTTTGTTGGAAGCCTTGGCTTGACCATTCCCTTGGGGATAATATGGTGTAGAGAAGCAATGTTGGATATTGAACTTCTCACACAATTATTGCATGTCTTGATTTTTGAATGGTCTTCCATTATCAGTGACTATTGATTGGGGAATGTTGTATTGACAGATGATATAGTCGAGGATAAATGATGAAATCTACTTTCCAGTGATGTTGGTTAAAGGAACAACCTCAATCCATATTGTAAAGTATTTTGTACCTGTGATGATAAACTTGTGTCTGTTTGATGAAGATGGATAAATTTTACCAACAAGATCTAGTCCCCACTAAAAAAATGGCCATGTGGATGCAAAAGGTTGAAGTTCCTATGCTGGTGCATGGATGAGATTGCCATGAATCTGACATTTCTAATATTTCTTCACAAACTAGAAAGACTCTTTTTCCATAGTTGGCCAATAGTATCCTAAATGAAGAAGTTTCTTGGCTAAGGTTAGGCCACTTGAATGTGTTCCATATACACCCTCATGGACTTCTCGTAAAGCTATTTCAGACTCATCGCATTCTAGACATTGTAAGAGAGTTCCGTCAAGACCTGCTTGGTATAGTACATCCGCTATAAGTGTATGTCGAGCGGCTCGGCGAATGATATTACGCTTTTGATTTCATGACAAGTCAGGTGGAAGAGTGTTATCTTTCAGGTAGGTATAAATATCATTGTAGATCGAGGTGAACTGGTATCAGATAGTGACATATAACCTAGGATTCAGTACTGTCATAGGCAGGGGAAAATAGTTGTTCCACCAAGAACTCATAACGACTTCTTTTCTCTAGAATTTGTAACAAGGAAGTAATAGTAGCCATGGCATCAACGACTTTATTGTCCACTCTTGAAATTTGTTCAAATTTGATATCTACAAAATATTTCTTGAAATCATCTAGCATTCCCTTGTAAGGCATTAGTTTTTCATCCCTAGTTTGATAATCATCGTTGACTTGATTAATGACTAACTAAGAATCTCCATACACCTATAATTTTAGGACCTTCCACTCTAATGTTGTTTTGATCCCAATGATTAACTCTTCATACTCCGCCATGTTGTTGGTACAAGGGAACATTAGTCTGTATGATTTTGGTATAGTATGTCCTTATGGAGTGACAAATAGAATTCTAACTCCTGATCCATGTTGGGTATGTGATCCATCAAAGTATAATGTCCACTGTCTTGTAGCCAAGGTAAGAACATCAACATCTGGAAATTCAATGTGTAAAGGATGATTATCTGGTAATGGTGCCTCTACTAACTGGTCAACAATTTCTTGTCCTTTTATCACCTTCCTATCTACATATTGGATATCAAATTCACTGAGTATCATGACCCATTTAGCTAATCTCCCTGTTAGGTTTGCTTTGCTGAGGAGATATTTGAGAGGATCAATTTTGGCTATCAACTTGATGGTGTGAGTTAACATGTAATGTCATAGCTGTAGAGTAGCAAATACTACTGCTAGATAGACCTTTTCAATCGAGGTATAATTGATCTCATAGCCATTTAGCATCCTGCTAATGTAATAGACTGCTCATTCCTTACTTGTTGAATCTTCTTATGCTAATAGGGCTCCCAATGATGTCTTTGTTGTGGCAATATACAATAGTAGCAACTTCCCTTCTGTTGGTGGTACTAGGGTAGGCGAATTCATTAAATATTGTTTCAAATGGTTGAAGGCTCCTTCACATTGTTCATCCCATTGGAAGGAAACATTTTTATGCAGTAGATGAGTGAAGGGATGGGTCTTGTTTTCCAGCTATGATATGAATATGCAGATTGATTGAAACCTCCCTTGTAGAGAACATATTTGACTAATGTTCTTTGGTGGTGGCATTTCCATAATAGCTTTGACTTTGGCTAGATCTACCTCAATCCCTTTTTCTGATACTATGTAACCAAGGAGTTTTGTTGACATCACTCCAAACACACATTTCTTGGGATTTAGCCTTACATTGAATTTCTCCAGTCTAGTGAAAATATTATCTAGGATCTCCAAATGTCCTTCTCCAGTATATGATTTGGCTAATAAATCATCCACATAATCTTCCATGAAAGTATGCATCATATCATGAAAAATTGTTTTCATGGCATGTTGGTAAGTAGCTCCTACATTCTTCAAGTTAAACGACATAACATTCCAATAGAAACTTCCCCATGGACAAGTAGAGGCCATTTTATCTTGATCTTCTAGGCTATTTTGATTTGGTTATACCCAGAAAAGCCATCCATCAGTGATAGCATGCCATGTCTTGTCATCAAGTCTACTATGATATCTATATTGGGCAGAGGAAAATCATCCTTAGGACAAGCTTTATTAAGATATCATAAATATGTGTAGATGCAAATGTTGTTGTTGGGCTTTGAAACTGGTACTATATTGGAGATCCACTGGGCATAGTCAATGGGTTTGATGAATCCCGCATCTAACAATTTCTTCAACTCTGCCTTTACCAATAGGGCGATATGGGGGTGCATTTTTCTCAATTTTTGTTTGATTGGTTTCACTCCTGGAGGTAATGATAGATGATGCATGATGAGTTCTAGATCAATTCTTAGCATATCAACATATGACCAAGCAAAGTTGATTTGTTTTTCTATGAAAATTTTGAGAAAGCTTGGCTTTTCCTATTTTGTCAAAGATGCCGCTAGATGGATATTTTTCACTGTCTCTTCATTGCCGATGTTGACAGAATGTGTGGGTTCAATCAAGATTTTTGATCTTTCCTAAAAAAAATTTGGGAGGGTATCAAATCTTCCATCCTTTGATGCCTTAGGTAGGTTTTCACCATTAGATGTGCTCTTTTTTTTTACTTTTTCTAGATCTGGTACTGCCATTGAATGGTTTTCAATATCAGATTTATTTCTTGTATTATTCATTTTGTAGCTCGAAGATTCGATACTCCCCTATGTGGAAACCTTGTTACGATGTTCATTGGTGGAATCCATTTTGGGATCATTGGCATAGAGGAAATTGATGATGGTGTCATCGTTTAAAAATGTAGGGATGTCAAATGGTTTAGTTAGGTCCCAATCTATGAGCTCATGATGTACCAAGGGTAAGCAGTCACCCGATGGGTTAAGGTCAAAAATGGTAAGGGTTCAAATAGTTGTGTCTTCCATTTGTCCAATAGAAAAATTGAGGTCTAGAAGGTAACTCTCTTCCAAATTATTTGTTTCACTCTGAGTTGAATCATCTTCACTAGAATCATCAAGGTGTTGCGATCCAAATTCAAATGATCTAGAACCTGACCCTTGTCCTTCTTCGAGTAGGGATGCATATTTATGTACTACATCAATTTCCTTGTCATGACATGACTCTTCTGATAGTGAATCCCACTCATATTCATTGGAATCAGTCTCATTCTCTTCGTTGGCTTGCAATTGTAGGATTATTTCAACCATCTTTTCTTTTGTGTCCTCTCTATATCCCAGTCTAGTCTTATCTTTTGGATTGATTTAAAGTGGTTGAATTGGTTCTACAATTCCCTCTTTTCTCTTAACCACAACGCCTTTCCCTTCATATCCCATCTTTTCCAAGATAGTGAAACCTTTTCCATATATAGTTGTTTGTACAGTGGCAGTTGTTGCTTGGGATTCTTCCTCATCTTTATAAAGCCAGTTTAAAACATCATTGTCTTCTACTTCATCAAACCTGGTGCTTTATTTTATGAACCATCCATCAAATTTGGTGATTGGTTGTAGGGTCTGTTGTGTTGATGTAGAGGGTTGTTCGTAGAATTTTGGAGAAGAAAATTGTGAAATACATAGGGACCGTTCAAATAAGTATTCACCAACACCTTTTTCTTTGACTTGGACTTTTTCATCAAATTGTTTGGACAAGGAATTCAATTGGGCTTCAGGATTTGAGGATGTGGATGTAGCAGCTTCTTCTCTCTTCTTAGTCTGTTTAGATGTGGAACTGGATTGGATTTCATGATTTGTGGAAATGACCAACGGTTTGGATGAGGAACTTGACTGGCTCTGCTCATTGGAAGTAGTAGAAATGGAATCTTCTCTATTATGAGGTACAATCTTGATATCTTGGACAAATTTTAGTGTATTGTAATACTGAGGACTATTTGAATAAGCCAAAATGGTGATTTTCTGGCCACCACAAGGAAATTTTAGACATTGGTGGTATGTTGAAGGGACCTCCTGCATTTCATGGATCCATGGTCGACCTAATAGTATGTTATAGGTCAGATCCTTATCTAAGACTTGACAAGTTACATCTTTTTGGATTGGTCCCACTTGTATGGGTAGGATGATCAACCCATGTGAAGCTCTTTCCTCATCATCATATGATTTTATTATAATATTTTTCTTTGAATCAATTGCATTCTCAGAAAATCCCAAGGCAGTGACAAGTTTTAAAGTACATATATTCAGGCCAACTCCTCCATCTATTAGGATGTTTTTGACACGATGTTTATGGATTAGGACTTCGATATGGAGAGCAACATTGTGGGGATGAGAAATGGATGTTTCATTATTTTCAGAAAAGGATAGGAAAATGTGGCATGGTTAAATGTCCCACCATGGCTTCAAATTTACAAACTTCTAGATTTGTTGGCACCGTTGTGTCCACTAGGGCTTTTTAAAAGATCTCTTTGTGGGTGGGTGAAATCTTGAGAAATTACAATATTGATATTTGTGTAGGGGTATTTTGTAATTGTTCCACTATGTTGTATTGATTGGACAATGATATGAATGTTTTAGATGAACCTCCTTTTAAGACATATTTGGCTTGTGCTTTGGTGGTTGCATTCATGGGTGCACTGTCTTGTTTCCCATTGATTTTGATGACATTGATTTGAGTATCATTTGCATTCATGTCAAGTTTGGTGTCATTGATTTGATTTTCAAGGATAGCAATGTCCTATTCTTATTCAATTGGAACGTCATAAATGGGATTATCATTGGCAGTAATGTCTTGATGATCATTGGTTTCAATGGTATTCATTTGATTTTCTATTTCTGAGATATGATTTATGACAATATCATGGACATAGTTTACGTTATTTTCCTTGTTATTCGTCGTAGAGGATTCCCCCTTTTCATAGTTCGGTAAGGGATTTTTGAATGCTCTATGATCTGCATTTGTTTGGAGTCCCCCTATTCATATGATTTTGGCATCTATCAAGTCTTATATTTTATGTTTCAATTGCATGCAACTATTCGTCAAGTGACCTTTTCATCAATCAATTTCATTGTAATGGGAATCATTCCACCATGATGATTTTACTTTAGGTTCAAAGCCTCGTGTGTCAGGTAGTGTTATGAGGTTATTTTCAAGAAGTTCCCTTAATACAGATTCATGTGATTGAACCAAAGGGGTGAATTTTTGGCAGTTTGATTGTGTTTGATATGGTGGAAATTTTGATGGGGTGTTACTTTGATTGTGACCACTTTGATTGTTGGATGAGGAGACATTTTGATTTGTTCCTTGATTGATGTTTTGATCTACGTTGGTTGTGGTTCCTAACAAGTTAAAGATGTGTTTGGCATTATGTGTTTCGACATTACCATCATTGGCATTTTTGTTCCTTGTACAAAATTTGGGTTTTTCATTGTTATGATGGTTAGATGAACTAGCATTGTTTGATCCTTCATTGTGAATTTTCAACACCCCTCTTTTGACTAAGGCTTCTTCAATTTTAACACTGTTTTCTACCATCTTCTCAAAGCTAGGAGGACATTGTAATTGCAATCTATATCTCATCTCACTATTAAGGTTATCAATAAAGATTTCCATATTTTCTTGTTTGGGTATGGGACAAGCATAATGAGCAAATAACCTACTCCACCTTTGAAGGAAGATGAGAAAATATTATCCTTATTTTTGTTTGGTATTGCAAAGATCCTTCATGGTTATCTCATGTGCAATGTTATAGGAATATTGTGTGATGAATCTATTGACAAGTTCTTGGAAGGATTTTATGCCTAGTTGTAGCTTTGAGAACCATTCCATGCAATGAAACCCTAGACTACAAGGAAATAGTCTCATTAAGTATGTGTCCTCATGGGCTAATTCAAGACTCATTGTTCAAAATTCTCGCATGTGGTCTATAAGGTCCGATTTCTTGTTATATTTGTCGTATTTTGGCAATTCACAATTTTGAGGAAATGGTATCATGTTTAACCTTCTATCAAAGGGATAGGGACAAATATCTTGTAACGAGTATATTTTTGCAGTCCCACCTTGCATATCTTGGAGTTTTTGAAGGTTTTACATCTGATTCATCAAGGTAATCATTTGATCGATAGTGGGTATTTCAGTTTTAGTTTTCTTTGGGATACTCTTCAATTTGTTAACATCAAAGTCATTAGGTAACTTAGCCCCTTGGTTGGATAACATCAAAAGGTGTTTCTCCCCTCCTTTTCAAAGAATTTTTCTAGGAATTTATAGAAATTGGGGTCTTGATTTGCTTGTTTGACATCTTCTGTTATCTCATCTGTTTCTTTTTGGGAGATCTTATGAAAAGGATTTTCTTCTGATTTAGCCATAATGTTTTGAGATTCACTTTCTTTGTCCTTAAGTTTTTGTTTTTGGGACCTTGTTAAAATGGGCATACAAGTGACTTAAGGTTTTGCTAAATTTTGATCATTATTTGAGAGTGCCAATGAAATTCCTAGGTTGAATAGAATGATGAGTTCTATTGATGTAACCAAGGTGATGAAATTTGATACAAAGTGTATTGTTTCAATGATGAAGGATAAAGACCTTGATAGGGAAACTCAACTTTGATGATCAAATTTGGGTGTTGATGATGATGGGCACTTTTAGATGTTTGATCAAAGTTTAAGTAAAATGTTTCACTTGGATAAGACAATTTTAATAAAGTTTTGGACTCTAAGGATAGTTCCAAACTTGAGGAGATTTTGAAATTTTGGTTTCAATTGTGAAAGGGGGATTGAATTTTTCTTTCCTAGACGAGATGTTCGAATCTGTGGAAGAGTCTTGGGTTTTGGCAATAATAAAATGAATACAAACTGAGGTTGTTCTTGGAAGCTTTTCTGTAAAAATTGAAGAGCAATATGTCCCTAAAGTCGTAAAGCATGGAAAGACATTTTTGACGATCCTTTGGATTAATAGGTATTGGTTTTGGTTTTTGAATTTTATCTTTCATGAAATCATTGGATGAAAACCATGTTTAGACTCTTGTTAAGGCTGAAAATGACTCTAGACTAGAAAAATGTTTGAATTCTGGTTTCAAAATGGCAAATGGAAATTGCATTCAACTCTTTGTTTTCGGGGTTTTGGTGGAAGTGTCATTATAGTGGGCGGAAGTGCCAAAAAGGTAGAAGAACTATAGAAAAGCTTATAGGAACCACAAAATGGCTTGGAAGCACCACAAAAGCAGGCAAATGTGCCATAGAAAAAGGTCAAAGCACCACAGAATGGCTGAGAGGCACCAAAATTTTGGGTAAATGCGCTAGTAAATATGGTGGAAGTGCTGAAATAGAGGGTGAATGCGTTGGAAAAGTTGGTGAAAGTGCTATAGAAAGTAGTAGAAGTTTCGAACAGAGTATGCAACAGTTTGTTTCCATTTTTTTTGATTTTTTTGGTTTTTGGTCAACAGATAGTTTGTTCCAAATGATGTATTTTGAATCACAGTTTATGTAGTTTTTCCACTGTGTAAAGTTTTGTTTGAGGTTTTTTTTGAGAAGAATTTGACAAGCACAATCAAGCACAACGTACATTACCTAGGACTATGATGGACTATATTCTCTTGGATTCCATGCAGGTTTTACCCCAACCACATTTATCTTTAGCGAATGAATTCAGAAGCTTGGCTACATGGGCTCCGCCTTACATTGCACTTTCTTCTCAGGTCAACCAAGCTTCTAGCCTCCATGAAACTCCCGTGGCATACTGATCATCTCTACTAAAGACTACGAGAATGTGGACGCCTTCACACCAACCGGTGTTGTACCAAGAGAATAGATAAAGGATTTGGCTAATTCTAAAACAAGGGTTCTCGTAAGGAGTTTCCATTTGTAGGAGTTGAACCATCGAGTTGAGAGACCATTTATGTCCTTCTCATTAGATCCAACCATGTGATATTGGTGTTTACTCTAATATCCTCATTTATATCCTAGCTAGAAATACTCTTGGCTTTAGAGTGTTACCGGTTGAGTCATTCCCTTGGGTGAGTACTTTTTCCCCAAGGAAGGCCATCTAGGATAAACAAAAGTGAGAGAGTATACTTGCAGTTTGATCCTCTTTATTTTGCATGAATAAAGAGAAAACCCTCACCGTATACCCTACTCACACTCGTAGATTAACAAAGAATGGGTCTGGATTTTTGGTCACCTAGTTAAGGGGAGAGCATATGCCTACCATTCAAAACACACCAAAAAATAAATGAAAAGGAAGGGGTCTAGATTTTTGGTCACCCAGTTAAGGGGAGAGCATATTCCTACCCTTCCAAACAGGCAGTAAACATGGTGTTCATGTCGTACTAATTAATCTATGTTCATAATTTAAGCAAGAAGGAAAGACATAAAATCTAGCCTCTACATCAAATTCATCAGTAGTTTATCATAGATTCTCTTTGACAAGTGTTTTGGAGTTTCAACATGGTCTTTGACAATGTTTTATGTAATCTACAAAATAAAAAGACCAACATTATTTTTCACTCAAGAAAAATTACAGAAACAAATGAAAGTGCCAGAACAGAAAGAAAAAGTGCCAAAACAACTGAGGCGCAACAAAATTAAGTAAAAGCACCATAAAATTTGGCCAAAGTGCCACAAAAAGGGTTAAGGAACCACATAAACCCCTGAAGCGCCACAGGATGGCTTGGAAGTGCCAGATAGATGCTTTGAAGCGCTAGAGAATCTTTCGTAAGTGCTAGAAAATTATGTAGTTGCGCCAGAAAACTACTCGTCTGAGCCTGTAAAACAAATCTTCCAAAAAATGTTAAAATAATAGAGGCTCGACCCCACGGTGGGCGCCAATTTATATGTGTTAGAAAATATGCATGAATTCTATTTAAAACAAACACACTTATATGGGAAGTATTATATTAAAGAATCTATCTAAATCAAACATAGTTTAACAAGAGAATTCTTTAAAAACTTTGCATCCTCCTCTAATCTTAAATGTTCTGGAAATTTGTGCTCTCAAATCTTATTCTTGCACAAATCCTTGAGATGTCATCTAAGAAACAAGTAGCCTATCCATTTACAATGTAGATTATAAACCTACATGTATATGATTAAAAGATTCAACTATATGAAATGATAACTGGACATGGTGAAATGATCCAATATGCACAAAATGATATGAAGTGGAACACAATGCAAACTATACTAATGCTAATGGGATTTAGAATTGATTCTACATGTTGAATTAAACTATGAAATTCCTAAAGGAGCCATGCTCTAAATAAAAATTGATAACTAATCCTAAATGCTATTCTAAAAATGCAAATGAAGCTCTAAAAACTCAATTGAAATTCTGCAGAGTAAGATTATGCAATTGCTCCTTGTTGAAAAGTTGTAAATGGGCCCCAATTTATAGATTTTTCCAAGGCATTGGGTGAGTTAGCAGCCATGAATAATTCAGATTTGATTTGGAGAAATCAACGGTGAAGAATGAAAAGGATGGAGAAAACAAGGCAATGGTTCCCTTTAGTAAAACCAAATTTCCAAGTGTATGAAGGAATCAATTGGAGGATGAATCCATGTGTCCTGAAGGTTGTTAAATTATTGAGAGTCAATATCCAATTTATGAAAATAAGAATAATTATTACCATGTGACACATGCTAAGTTGGAGGATGAGGTAGAAGGTAGTTAGAAAAGTATGTAGAAATGTGACAAATTAGAATTTAAAAATTCAAATTTAATGAGAGGGAATTAATTAGAATAAAACAAATTATTTAAATTTGTTTATTTTAATTAATTCATGAAGAGAGTGATTTAGAAAAGAAGAATTAAGAAAATAGGAACTATGTAAATGAATTTGCAATTTATTTAAATAGTAGAAGAAGAAAGGTTTCATTAATTAAATAATAATAATTAATTAATATTTTCCAAACCAATTTTGAGTTTATACAAAAAAAATAAAAAATGAGAAAAGATAAAAAAAAATCATAAAATCTAAAAAAAGTGCAATAAAAACAAGTGGTGAAAACCTTGCAACATACTATTTTGGAAACGATGTAGTTCTTTTTAGTTTTGAGTATTAATCATTTGCTTGGAGCTTCATGATTATGTAGGTTGCATTTGAAGCTGGAATGGGTTGATTAGTGGGTGCTCATGGACACTAGAGATACTTGGGTTAGGCTGGATATTTCTTATGTTAAGAGATATATGTTGGAATGGTTACTTGTTAGAAAATATTTTTCATAGTAAAGATCGAGAAGCCTACACCTTGAAATGGATATGAGTCCATTATAGACCTGATGAGAAGGTTGTTTATTGTACGCACAAGACAATCTTGTATCCCACTCTTGGTCTACTCGGCAGGTAAAATGATCTAAGAGGTGTTGTCCACCTGATTATTAGATGCATTATTAAGATGTATCTTGACTTCTCTTATGCATTGTTGAGAAGTAGATGCATGATTTTATGCATTTCCATTGTTCTCCTTGCAATATTGAACTTGAGTTAGTTCTGAGGATTTGGGTAGGAGAGGTACGGGAGATAGTTAGTGGCTTTGGGCATATTCCCTTTTGTTGTGGGAATGCTTGGCTAAGTTTGATCTACTTTCTGTGAGAGGTTTACATCTAAGTTCTATCATGTTTTATTATAAGTTGAATGGTTAGATGGTGATATCCTTTCAGTTTGGGAGTGTTGAAGGAGATATTACTTTACATAGTTTGGCACATGTTAGTGTGGTATAAGAATATGGTTTGATTTGTAGATTCTCTCTTTGAGGGAATAGTCTTCTTCTTGAAGGTTCTTGTGTTATGAGAGATGCATTTTGCATATCATTGTATGCTTCTTTAACACCACGATAAAGGAGTTAGCCACATCCTCTATGTGAAGTGCTATAGGAGGACTTGTTAATGTTGTGATCTTGTTTTTTGATTTGACATTACCTATGTAGAGGGAGTTCCAGAAGGTATATGTGTTCTATATGAGAGGGGTACCTCTCTTGGACTAGTTACACTTTACTACATTGAGTTACTTTAGAGGTTTTTTATCACATGTCTATGTGTGTTGTTACCTTGGAGTTTTATTTTGTAGGATGGTGGATATATAGGGAATTTTTTGCAGATTTTGGTTGCTATGTTGATAGCATGGAGTTCTACCTATGATAGTTTTGGATGAGCTAGCAACTTGCTATGGTTGCTATTCCAATTTGGTATGAGTGTGGTAGTCACTCAGAGTATTTTGTTATCATTTGAATTTTATGCATGTGTTCATGAATAGGTGTAGGTTTAAGTGATAGAAGAAATGGTTACAAATACTTGGGAAATGTACTTGGTGTAGGAAGGCCATTGGCCTTGAATCTTGTACTTGATTTATAAGAATGATTCCTTCTTTAGAATAATTTCAATGTATAATTTCAAGTGGGAGAATGTTGGGAATAGGATGCCATTTAATTGCAATCCTAAACATATTTCATGTACCTCCTAAGTCCTTGGAAAGTGTTCCCCAACAATATGATTAGAAAGATATTAAATTCAAATGAAATGAACATGTAAATTGATATTTACAATTATTCCTAAATGATAGGAACATATGGGGATGCCCAAGAAGAGCTCCTACAAAATAGGAGCACATGGGGAACCCACATGGAAGGTGGAACCCACCTTGAGTTCAGTTAACTGTTTGGAGAAAGATAACACTTTAGTAATGCATGTAAAGATCCTAGAAGTTAGGAATTGATATTTACATGAGTGGAGTTTAGTTCAGTTCAATATCAGTTCAGTTCAATTCAGTTTAGTTATGGTTCAATTATATTTAATTGCATATAGTTAGTTTGAGTTTCCTCTTAGTTGACTTGAGTTGACTTGAGTTGCATGACAAATAACATGTGGCTACAGTCAATTAAGTGGGGATGATCAATCATGTATCATTTTTGCATGAATTGATGGAGAGACATGTTTTAGTTAGTAGAGATTGACTTGGACCTAGCTTGGGCACCCATTTACAAGGCTTAGTTAAGTGAGGCCCATTCTTGGGTTCCAAATTTGAGGAGAAGCTTACCAGATATCTTTGTAATCAACTTTGAGTTAAGACTTTAGTTTGGGACACCCAAATTGATGAAGGACTTGGTTTGACATTGTTTTTCATGAAATAATTCTACTTGCACAAGAATCCTCATAGATATTTGTGAGGAGCTTTATCCTCTTGTAATTGTCAACTCTTTGGAGTTTACAATGTTCATAATTGTCTATTTATTGCAGCAAGTTAAAGAGAGTTCCAAGAGAGTACTTTTGTGAAGCATGGGATATGATGTGTGGATTCATGCTTAGACACATGAGAGTTTATTGCAGGTTGTGAAGAAGGATTGTTGAAGGAAAAAGAAGAATAAGGATTGATACAAAATTATTATAATATTTTTCTAAGGTTAAATAATACAAGCACTATTGATTCTAGTGGTAGAGTTTTTTCCCAAAAGGGTTTCTCCATGGTATGTGATGTGTCACTTCTATCTTCTAGTCTTATTCTTCTACAATCTTTTGTCTACTTCTACAATTGGTAAAATGAATCTAAACAAATTAATCATACATAATTAATTGTGACAAAGAACACTTAATTAGATCTACAATCTCATAGTTTTACGAAGTATTGAGCTACATAATTACCTCCATTTTTAACATAGAATGCGTACCAAGAAGCCTTGAAAGAAGGAGGTCAACATCAACATCCACAAACCATATAGTCTCGGTTACCATGTCGCTTTAGGCTGTCAAGAGTAGTCCAAGCAAAGATTTAGTCCTAGGCCAAAACAATTTGGCGAAGGACGAGAACACATGGTGCTTCTCGTGTAATGATGATCATATGCCCTGGAACTGTCTAAGGGGAAATATGCAATAGAAAATAGTAGAGCAGAGAAACTAGGGTATGTTCTCGAGTACGAAAGAATATCAATCTACCAAAATGGAGAATGCCTACTTCAGTGTGTAAAGACAAGGAATGTCTTTAAAACAAGAGCGAGATATTACACCAAACCAAGCACTTTTCTCATAGATGGAGGAATAGGACATAGTATTTACAAATGATGCTCCAACAACTAATGCCCCACAAGTACATTTGGACTACAACACGAGGTCTAAAAGAAGGCTCACTAGAGAATACGTACAATAAGCTCTACAGCGTCTACAACTACGTCAACCACAACCAAAAGAAAAGAAAACTCCATAGGTCATCGCCTGACCTACTCAATAGTTGTAAGCTCCACCATTTCTAGAAAATGATATGGAAAAAGTGTCGAGTCCACTCACATTGGATCGGCTCCTCCCAAAGATGAGAGAGATACCACCGTTCAAACCCAAGATCTTTCCAGTCAAAACGCTCAACATGGTCAAACAATTAAAGAAGGCACCCACTAATGTATCTCTATGGGACGTAATATCCATTCTCGAGAAAAATAAGTTTGTCCAAGAAGTGATAAAGAAGGAATAAAAAATATCACGAACATATGCAATTTTGAATTGTGTGATCAAGTTAAAGACAAAGGGCTCTCATTGGACCCCAACCTTCAAGATCCGCGACTTATGTGAAGATCATGGACAATGGAAAGGAGAAAGAGGTAAGCAAGCCAAAGCCCACATCTTTATTTTTAACACTTATTGTGGGAGATAAGCTTTTACATAATAAAATGATTGATTCGAGAGCTAGTACTATGGTAATGCCTAAACAAGTATTTGATGCCCTAAAACTCAAGTATGAGCCTCTTGAGAAAGGAATCATGCTATTAGATGGGAAGAAAGTTCCGACCATCGGTCACATCAAGGATTTATCTTTGACCCTCTTCTCATGTCTGAGCCAAATGGTCACACAAGAAGTAGTTGTGATAGACATCCCCCCAGTATTAGGGATGTGCCTTTCAAGGGACTTTACAACAAAGCTTGGTGGATATTTAGCACTCGATTGGTCTCACTTGATATTGTGAACCAAGCATGGGGCAAAGATGAAGATCATGTTTGAATCCTTGTGAACCGTAGATTTTTGGCACCCTAGGACTCTCTTGCTCTTCGAGGGTTTTTCACCTAAAAGGAGAGAGTAGGGCAAAAAATGCTAGCTATGTTCATTCAAATTATGTTGTGTATGATGTTGTTTAAGCTAAATGAAATGAACTAAGTGCAATTAAGTGATCTATATGACTGAATATGTATGCAAAACTTAAGAATTATGCTATTTTGGAAAACATAATGTGATATGCAAAAAATGAGTAAAGAATGAATAAATGTAGAATTGAAAGAAATGAGTCGAATCTGTGTGCACCTGGATGTTGTTTGGAATTATAAAAATTCACTAGTGGGACTCATTTTCCTAGGGTGGTAAATTAGTCCTACTTTTGATGAAAATTGTTTGGAACTAGTTTCTAAGTGTCGGGATCCAAAATTTGACAAAACTTATCCCAAAATTATGAGAAATCAAGAGATAAATCTACAACACCAAATCTGAGGATATCTGCTTGTCGGGTTGTTGAAGTCAATTCTATAGGAAACAAACAAAATACCTTCTCCAAGCTTGAAATGTGGTTGATTTGACTTGAAGCACCTAGCTGACTTGTTGACCACTCTTCAACACCTAAATGCTTGTAAAATATGCATACAAAGGTCTACAAACACACATGTAAGAGGGGAAAAATGGTTGAGGGTTAGCAGATAAGGGTTTGCCTTGGTCAAACCCCACTTTGGTAATAAAACCCTTAATGAAATAATGAAATGAAAGAGAATGATAAACAAATAATATGCAAATGCTATAAACTTACCAAACCCTTATTGAAGAAAATTTGAAGTTGTGTCAATGGATGCTCCAAAGTGCTTGAATTATGCTCAATTTGATGTTGTAAAATGCTTGAATGCTTGAGTGAATGAGTGAATAAGTGAAGTTGATGAATAGGGGTTGAAATGGATGTAAAAACACTTATTTATACACTCTTGTGCCTTAGTAACCCGTTAATACCTCATCACAAGCCGAAATCAAGTGATTTTGAATAAAAACCCGAAAGGAAATTTGAAATATTTTGAATTTGGAGCCAAGGGGAACTCATTCGCCATTCGCCACCCATGGAAAATGGGTCCCACCTAGGACTTGAAAATGGGTGTCAGGAATTAGCTTGCATTTAATGTTGCTTGTTAGGTTTACATTCAAAAATTCACTTGATTAAAGCTTATAAGGGCATAGAGGGGTCAAATAAAGCATAAGAAAGGTGTAAATAGTGAATTTATGCCTAGAGAAGCATGAAATCTTGTTACAAGACTTTACAACACTTCAAAATAGGACTTGATTAGTGAAGAAGAGGCGATTTTTAGGTGAATTGTAATGAATAGAGTCTAGAAGAGTGTAGAAATGTTATACAACACCTTCACAAGGCACCATTATTTGAATTTTAGTAATTAATTTTGCATGTTCAAGCCATATTACATTAATAAATCAAAGCAAAATAGACCAAACAATATGAAGAAAGGCCGAAAAGACCATGAAAATGACAAGGGTCCATTTTTCTATGGTGCATTTAGCCCCCACTTTAGTGAGAGGATGAACTTGCTTCAAACTCACACTAAAGTAACCATGAACATCGAGAGGAGGGTTCCAACATACTTACATTAGCAAGATGGAATGACAATGATCAAGAGGGATGATCAAGCCCCCAGGATGAAGATCCCATGGCAAACTAAGCATAAGGACAAAGGAACACACAAGTGTTGAAAAGAGAGAGTCATATGAAGCTTCGATCGTCTGTCCAACTAGTTGTGGATTAGATCTAGGCTGATTGTTTGAAAAAGAGAATTTATACTCACTTTGGGGTGACATAACTCATGGTGGTCCATCGGGTGAGAAGGCCCAAAAGGTGAAGTACATACACTAGTTGGTACACACTCACAAACAAAAAGGTAGTTATGGGGAAAGTCGTGCCACTAGATGGGCTTCCCGCTTAGCCATATCAAAGTTATACCTGTTGATAACTTTAACAAGGTGCCACAAGGGAAAATGTATGTTTGTGCTTCATGATACAAGCAAAAATTCATATGCTTAGAACTCATGAACAAAGAGGAAAGTACCACAAGCATGCAAGTTACATTATGCAAGGTGGAAAAAATGCAAAATGTAAAAATGTAAAATGATGTTCATAGGAGTCTTGTTAAGTTCATGCAAGGTCTATCACTTAGGGAACATTGTGTCTAATGTCTCCAAGAGAGGACCAATCAAAGAATAGTATATTCATGACTTAGGGGATGTAGTGCATCACATTATACCACCAAGATGAATGTAATATGCTAAGATAGATCACACTTATGAAGGACATCACAGCTAATGCCATCTACAAAGTAACGAACACATCATATGAACGACAATGCTACACTAGGAACTAAGAATACAAATGAATTAATGGTAATGTATGCCCCCCACTTTAAAGTTATTGCTACACATCATTCTATGAGAAATTACTTTAAAGTAGAAAAGAAAAAATGCAAAAGGAACACAAGACATGAGAGCCAACTTAGAAAACCCCTATGCCAAGTCATATGTTTCTAAGTAAGGCTGCATCATATACATAAAAAGGAAAACAAAAGAAAGGGAGGTTTCCGCCCAAAAAAGAACACACCAAACACATAAGGGATCTATGGATTTGGGGTCAATATGTTCGTTGTTGCAATGTTTTTATGAAAGAGCATGAAATTTTCACCATTCCATGAATACATAGAACTGGAAGAATGACACAAAGAGAGCGAAAAAAAAGGAAAAAGAAAGTCTATTTTGGGTCAACATGGAAGAGACATTGCGGTCTCAACACCTTGCATCATCCCCAAAAGGAAAACACAAGCGAAAAGAAAATGAAAAGGTGAAAGAAAAGGAAAACCTTTTGGGTCAACATGAAGGAGACATTGCGGTCTCAATACCTTGTGTCTTCCCTAAAAGGAAAAACACAAGAAAAGACAAAGGAAAAAGGAAAAGGGATCAATTGGGTCAACATGGAAGAGACATAGGGAATCTCAACACTTTGTGCCATCCCCAAAAGGATTACACAAAAAAAAAGTGAAAAAGTGAAAATACACGACATATAAAAGAATAGAGGTACAAATAGAAGAAGTGTAGGACGAGAGAGAAAACATCAAACACATGATACAGGAGAACATGATGCACATATAAAAGAAAAAGGAGCAAGTAATGCAACTGTAAGTCAACCATTAACTAAGTTATTAGTTTCTTAAGTTATTAAGCGGAAAAGGAATAACTTAGTTAAGAGACAAAGACAATTGCATTACAAGGACAAGGCTAACAATTTATTTCCCCTCACAAAGTCTAGGGAAAGAATGAGCCGATTTGGGTGATGTGAAAGAATCATGTAATAGTGAGAATAGGAAATAATACAACTATGGCATGATAAAGGAATTTTAGTTGTTATGAGATAATAGGAAAGCAATCGGTATCAGTGAAATGATACTTATCCAATATGTCCTTCAATGTCCGAAATTCTTCATTTCGATGTCCTAGAATGTGGTGATATTTGTAAAATGGTATATTAGAATCTTTAGGATAAATGAACAACCTATTCATGGGTGTTAAAAGTATAAGACCTTTGTTTAAAATTAGTTGAAGTCTCCTTTCACATTCAGGTGGAGGATGTGTAGGAAACTTGAGTTTCTTCAATTTGTAAGGTCGTTTTCGTTTGCTAGAGTCTCCTTGTTTAGGAGTAGAAGGAGGAAGAGGATCCATGGGAATCCTAGCATCCTTGTCATTAGAAGGGGGTAATGGTTGTTCACATGGAAGGAGAATGTTCAAGTTAGGAGGAGCATCAAAGATCACTATACCATAATCTCAAAGTTTCCAATATTAAAAAGGAGATCTATCAGGATGATGAGGATCTTGATATCCTAGTCCTGTTGTGTTTGCTTTGGTTGGTTTTTGTTAAAAGAGTTGGTGAATGTCATGTTCATGTGTTGTATTACAACCTTATTTACTTAGTGTGCGAACCCCAACCTCGATACCTACAAAACAACAAGAATAAACAAGTTAGACAAGATATTGCAAGCCAAAACAAGGATTCCCCATGAAATCCATTTACAACATTCAAACTAGGAAGAAAATATTAAAGAACACAATGGAAATGATAAAACAGAGATTAAATCCTAATTAGATGTGAAAAATCATGATCCCATGGGGGAATTGGTGCTAATTTCATGTGAAAATTGGCCCTTTCCCAATTCCTATGATGCAAGCTTGATGTGTTGAAAATGATTGATCCACTTTGTTGGTGAAGAATGAGAACTCCAAGCCAAAATCTACAAAAACCTAGCTGTGACTCAATGATAATGGATAAAATTCAAGAGATATTTGAGCATGGTAACTTTGCCTAGATTGTGGATGATCAAATGAGGATATGAGCCTTTTATTTATAGAATTCCAAGATGGATGATTGTTCAAATTTGAGCAATGTGGGACTAACATTCATCCAATGGTATGATGCCACTTGTCAAGCTATGAATGGATGGAGGATGTGCAAGATTTGGGGTTTGTGCCAATAAATGCATAATTTTGAATTTCAAATTTGTTCAAATGACATGTAAGAGGGAAGGGAAAATGCAATAAATGCCACTTGGCTCAAGGCAAAGGACATGTAAGATTAATTTATTGCCTTGTTGGATGTACATGTTGACTTGGAATTTTTGAATTCAAATTGAGAGAATATTCCAAAAGATGCCTTGTGGGGAAAATAGAGATTTAATAAATAAATTAAATCTATTTTCATGTGCAACTTGCATTATCTAGATGATGTGACATGGGATGAGATTAAATTAATCAAGGGTTAATTAATTTAATGAGAGAGATTAGATGATGTGACCTATTTGACTCAAATTTATGGATTTATTTAAATCAAATAAGAGAGGAATATGACAAGAGATTAATTAAATAAGGATTTTGATTTATTTAATTAAAGGAGATGGTGTTAGATTAAATCAAATAATGTTTTAATTTATTTAATTTAATGAAAAAACTTTAGGGATTTAATCAAATAAAATTTATTATTTAATTAAATAGGGATAATTAGATCAGATGGATTGATTTAATTAACAAAAAAGATGACTTGATTAGATAAAATGATTTATTTAATTAAGAGAGGAATATTGATGAATTTAATCAAATAGAGGAATTTGATTAAATGGTTAGACCGAGGGATGATTTAGGAAGAAACGATGTTAGTAAGTCGGGATTAGATGCATAATGTCAATTGGTATATTTTACGTGTCTACATTTTGCCCCTCTTTGAAGCAATGCACTTGCTGCGTTGGTTCAAAGAATAAATGATCTCAATCAAAGCAAAACATTTTCAATATTTTAAAAAATTGCCCCACTACTGCATGGTGAGAGAAAACATGCCATTATAATGCCCCCTCGAGAGATTGGATTAAAATTTTAATTTTTTGGGTGATTTCGTGAAAAAAAGGTGACAAAGTACCCAATAGGTCTAAAAGGGCTCCGGGAGGCTAAAAACATGTCTAAATGCAATAAAACGATGAAAAATGAGCCTCAACAGGACAAAAAGTGGTTTAGGGGTCCAAAACCCTAGCAGGACAACCATTTAGGGTTAAAAAACCTTAATGTTTAGGCTTAAAAGGGGCCCGAAGGGTCACTTTCAAGTCATTTTCACACACCTCCGCTAGCAACCTTGAGATTTGAGCTCCAACTCTCTAGCAATATGGCACAATGACAACTTCCCCTACACATCACCGATTGAGTTTAGATGTACTAGCGGCCACCTGGCATCAGGGCACCGGTATGTGACCCTTACCCAAGCTTCGTCTTTTCATTTAGTGCTTTAAAGGGGTGGCTCACCTACAACAGCACTATATAGCATCGCTCGACATTCAAACTGCCCTGTGCGGTGTTGTTTTGCACCGTAGCGGTGTAGTTCAGAGTTTACAAAATTCGATGCTGAGCTCAGGTTTGGTGGGCTGGTTTGAAAAAGTGTGACGTGACATCGCTGAATTCACCTAAACTGTGACGCTGGAAGGGAAAGTGCACCGCGGCAGTGCCATTTTGCACTTTTTGGGCTCTAGTGTCGGAGTTTGATTAAAATCAAATTGTGACACCATCACGGGTTGCACCACTAGAGACGTTTTTGGAGCACTTGATCAGAATTTTTTCAAAAATTTTAACATGTTGACCTTCCTTGATGCAGGACGCAGCGAGGGAGCTCTACTCTCAAGAGGATAGGTCGCAAGATTTGGCTAGTGTCTTGTGAGACCTGAGCGACAGGGACCAGGATTGACTCAGGGTTGTAGGGTTGTGGCACATTATGTACACAGTGCCCGTGCACACTCACCTAGGGATGTTGTCAGCGCTAGCCGAGAGGTGGCACAACGAGACGTCCTTGTTTCATCTCCCCACTGGTGAGGCTACCGTCACTCTAGAGGATGTTTGGCATATTCTACAATTTCCTATTCATGGCCAACGAGCGATATTTGATATGGACAAGGGGTACAAGGCTTGCTGCAAAGTCCTCACCACATGGGACATCACATTCTGTGAGGGACAGATAGAGCTAAGCGATACAGGGTCATAGCACCTCCCTACCACTGGGCAATTGCAACTATCATTTTGGGCCTTGTTGCCCCTAACAGATGAGGGTGATACTTCAGTCCTAGCTGGGGGTATTGCTGGGAGCGGATGGTCCGAGACAGGCCTGTTCATTTCACATGGGGGCCTGTTCTTCTAGCTTCGCTTTATAGGGACCTCCATGAGTACGTATACATGGACGATAGAGCGCTGGGGACTGAGGTGACTTTACTTCACATCTGGGCATGGTAGCACATTAATGTGCTACGTCCATGTGTCATTCTAGTTCTGATGGGGGTAGACGATGCCCTCGTGGCACGATATAGAGGCGGTGTGTCCTTTACACACACTTGTGAGCATGAGATCCCCTACTAGAGGCAAGTCTTAGATGAGATGTTGGTTTTCACTTGGTTTCTACACCTTGGTCGGCCTGGATGGGCCGACGATGTTGATCAGCTATTCTTTTAATGCTAGGACCGGTACATGCAGGGGCAGGAGCATACGATGATCAAGAGGTACCTGCCTGGGCGTGTGCAGTGTCAGTTTGGAGAGCCACATGATTGGCCTGCTGACAACTATGTAGTTGTCTTTGCTTGTAGTATGACACAGGTGTCATTGGGACAATACATTCCTGCCTCAGAGGCAGTTGATAGCTTTTGGCAGTTGGTAGCCCGACCATGGGCTTATGATTGGGGTTTAACAGATCCAGGCACCACCCAGGCCTACAGGGACTAGTTCTAACCTCCACTTCGATTGACTATTCTAGGTGAGGACCCAGATGTTTGGAGAGTTAGGGGCAGAGTGGGAGGCCAAGGACGGAGAGATCCGCTGGTTGTGCCCCTAGTCCAGCTAGGGCAGGGGGATATTCATATGCAAGATCAGCAGCAGGTGCCACCAGTTCCACCACCATGAGCCGAGGGTGAGAATCAGCCTCTCGTGTAGCCATGGGGATAGCCAGCAAGACAGGCAGATGCTCGGGACACCTTGATTGCATAGCTGCAGACCCAAGTTCAAGCGGTGATAGCAGAGAGAGATCAGGTGAGGGCTAAGAGAGAGAAGCTTAGGGCCAAGAGGGATAAAGCCATGCAATAGAGATAGGCTACAGAGCTACAGGCAACCACTGAGCTAGGCCACAAATAGCAGATAGCGAGCATGACAACCTCCTCCTCCCAGGGTACAGTGTCAGTTTGATCCTATAGGGATGCTATTCGAGAGGCAGAGTATTATCAACAGGCCTATCATGAGACTGTACCCAGAGTAGAGTGGGTCCTAGAGTATTCAGAGCGGGCCAACCACAAACTAGTAGAGGGTCACGGTGACAGGGGCGAGGGTAACATTCACAGGGATTGAGCTTGATCGAGATGATATATACTTTTTTTGCCTTATGGGCTCACTTTTGATAGCTCGATGGGCGGTTTGTACCAATTGACATATACGTACAATGATCCAATTTATTCTTTGTACTATGATAGTGATATTATTGATGATATATATCTGAGCCGATGATGATTTTGATGCGATGTACCATGTTCTCTTTTATGCATGGGTGGTTTATTTCTATATGATTTGCAATGATGTCTTTATGGATGCATTTATTTCTAATGATGTAGATCTATATTGTGTTAATTTATGATATGTAAATGTGATGGTCTAATTATGATAATGCAAATACGATGGTTTGATATGTGAAACGATATGATCCATTGTGCACATGTGAAATGATATGTAAATTGTGCTTATGAAATGTTTATGAATGGATGTGTATATGTTTTGTACGTTTATGCCTATGTGGAATGATTTATGCAATGAATGTTTTATGATGTTATCTATGAGATGATATCGATGATGAAATATGAAATACAATGGTCGCAATATGATGCAAATGAAATGGTGTTAGTGCATAATGAGATGGTTTTATGAGATGCTTAGAATAACAAATGTTATTATCCTAAACATAATAAATGATGATGTATGTGATGCAATGATATGTTAATGCATAATGTAATGTGAACATAAAGTGGTGAGATGATGTCATGATGTTATGCAAGTATGCATGCCAATGAATTAAATGCTTATATACCTATTGTTCATGATCATGTGAAAATGATTATGAAATGCTTCCATAGATGCTATGTGATGATTTATATGATAGGTGGTAATATGAAATGGTTATGAAATGCAAATGAGTGTTTATGTAATGATTGGTATAATGGCATGAGGTGCAATGTAATGGGCGAAATGCAATGACATGGATGCACCTATCTATGAAGAATGTTTATGATAACCTGTTTATATGATGATAAAAATGTGATGTGTATGTTTCCTATATGATATGTTTATGCAATATGCTAATGATTTGTGGATGCAGGATCGACGACGGTGATGGTGATGATGATCAACTATCATAGTACCTTGTTAGTGTGGTTAGTAAGAAAAGAAGAAGTCATTTCAACAAAACACAAGATGATGCAAATGCAAATGATGATGATGATTACTTGCCGAGGAATTGGGATTTTCAAAGGGCCAAATTTTCTTATGTTTGATAACACACGTGGTATGATGCATCAAGGTATAGAAAACCAGGATGGCATTGTACCCAGTGAGATGAAATTTGACTTGACAAGTAGATAGGAGTATTCTTATTCACACCTGCCATACGAAAACCTTGCTAGAATGCACTTCAGAAGTTTCAGGCACCTCAGACAAAAACACGGAAAGGTAAACATATCCATGCAATAGTCAACAAGTTTCCCTAGACCTCTTCCATACATACCTAACAAAGCAAGTATTTGCTGAGGTTATATTACAAGAACGTCCAAAAATCACAACAGACAAAAGATAATGATCGTTGCCCCATTACCTATTTCTCTAAATCCTCTATTTTGGGATATCATCGAGACATCCTTGGAATGAGTGCAAAATAAGATAAGTCAAAAAGAAAAAGACAAAGTAAACATACAAACTAATGCTCTTCAATACCGCTAATAGAAAGAGGATGTGTTTTCTAAGGATAAGAACCAAAACTTATTGCCAAAAGATAATGCCCATTGTAGGAAGGATTCATCCTAGGACATGTTAGTAGATGGCGGCACATCATTTTGTTTATCCAAAGTGTTCCTTCTGATAAATAATTCCCATTGTAGGAAGGATTCATCCTAGGACATGATGTTATCAGATGATTGATATGGGACTAATTGGATGATGGGCTATCGACACAAAGAATTAACCAACTTGTTTACGTACTGACTTAGACCTGAGACTTGACGTTTGGAGTTTTCACTTTTAAGCTGCTAGACTTGTTTCCAACTGTTTCACCAAAGGTTGAGGATGATAATTAGTTTATGTGAACCATTTGAATCTAGACCTTGCACAAACACAATAAACATGCAAACAATTAGATCAAACACAAGGTTAGAAACAAATGATTCCTCAAGAAATCCATTTGAAATTTGCAAAAGATAAGAAATAAAAATGAAGAACACAAATGAAACAATTAAATCCTATCTAATGCAAGCAAACTCTTGATCTCTTGAGGGAGTTGGTGCCAATTTGATGTGGAAATTGGCCCTTTCCCAACTCCTTTTGCAAGCTTGATGATGAACGAATGAAGAAGAATGAGAAGAGAGTGATCCACTTGATGAAGACTTTGAATGTATGCTCCAAGCTAAAATCTGCAAAAAACCTAGCTATGATTCAATGAGATGGATGAGAATTGCTAAGTATTTTAGCATGGTAACTTTGCTTGAGATGTGGATGATCAAATGCATGGTGAAGCATTCTATTTATAGAATGTTGAAATGGAAACAAAGCCAAAATAGAGCAATGTGGGACAAAGATTTGGCCAATGGAAAAATGCCACTTGTCCAAATGTGATTAGATGAGGAATGAGCAAGTTTTGACAAATGTGCCAATAAATGCATTTTTGAATTTGAATTTTGAGAAAAGACATGTAAGAGGGGGAAAGAAAATTGCATTGAATGCCACTTGGCTCAAGGCAAGGACATGTAAGAAGAAGTAAATGCCTTGTTGGAAGGACTTGTAAGAGAGAGTAAATGACATGTTGGAAGGACATGTCATTCAAATTTTGAATTTGAAATAGAAGAATATTCCTCCAAAAGATGCTTTGTTGAGGGAAAATGAAGATTTAATAAATCAATAAATTGATTTATTTGTGCAAGTGGAGATATCTAGAGAATGCAAGTGGGTGAGATTAGTATTTAATCATGGTTAGATTAAATAAATGATGATTATGTTAGTTTAATGATGATTAGGTGAGTTGACTTATTTTGACTTAGATTTTTGGATTAATTTAAATCAAACAAGAGAGGAAATGATTTAATGAGTTTAATTAAATAAACATGTTTTGATTATTTAATTAAAGAGATTGAAGTAAGATTAAATAAGATTTTAATTTATTCAATTTAATAGATAGACTTTAGAGATTTAATTAAATAAAATTAATTATTTAATTAAAATAGGTATAATTAGATCAGATGAATTGATTTAATTAACAAGGAAAGTGACTTAATTAGACAAAATAATTTATTTAATTAAGAGACGAATATTGATGAATTTGTCGGATAAGGGAATTTGATTAAACAGTTAGACCGAGGGATGATTTAGGAAGAAACGATGTTAGTAGATCCCGAGTTAGATGCGCAATGTCAACTTGAACATTTTGCATGTCTATAGTTTATTATGAGTGGTGTTTATTACGGGTGCAGGCGAGATGAGACAAATGGATTTTTTCAAATATTTGGATGTTTTTGATGTTTTGCAATGTTTTGAGGCTATTTTTGGTATTTTTTGAGATTTTCAAATGTTTTGATTTTCGATTTTCCAATGTTTTTGGGATTTTATGATATTTTTCCCAAAAGACTAATCTAAAGACCTATCCTAGGGGTTTCGAGGGCTGATCAACAGATTAGCCTTGCCTACGTTATACATGTAGAGACATCATAGTTCGAGTAACGACTTGACTAATTTACAAATGATGATATACATGACGAGATGTCAGTTTATTATGAAAGAATCCTATAGGACTGACCTAAATGTCTTAGGGGATGATCCAAGATCAACCTTGCCTACGTTCAAGCTCAAAGATGACATAGTTTGAATGAAGACTTGACCGATTTACAGATGATGATATACATGATGAGATGTTAGTTTATTATGATGGACTCCTATAGGACTGACCTAAATGTCTCAGGGGATGATCAAAGATCAACCTTTCCTACGTTCAAGCTTAGAGATGACGTAGTTCGACTGATGACTTGACCGATTTATAGATGATGATATACATGATGAGATGTCAGTTTATTATGACAAACTCCTATAGGACTGACCTAAATGTCTCAGGGGATAATCAAAGATCAACCTTGCCTACGTCAAGCTCAAAGATGATGTAGTTCGACAAGATGACTATGTTTTTGACTTTTTGACTGACTTTTTGACCTATTTTTGGATTTTGATGATGTTTTGCTATTTTTGGATTTTGTGTTTTTTTGATGTTTTTTGGATTTTATGATTTGAGGACCTTTTAAGAATATACACGAATTAGATCTGATGAGAATGTGCCCCTAGTGTGATGCAATAGACTACTCTGATAAAGGCAGGACAAATTGACCTTGAAGATGGGTTGAGTAGTACTAGGAGGGATCATGATATGAAAATCGAACCAAGCTATGGTGTGGATGCAAGTGGATGAGTGATGGATGGAGACCTGAATTCAATGGATAATGGAAGCAAAATGCAAAACAAGCTGTAAAGATCCTGGTGGATGGAAAATGCTTATTTACGCAAGGTGCTTGTTTGCCAGGTTTTCACCAAGGTACTTGCCCAAAGTGCCACCGAAGTGGTTTTCACTAGAGGATGATTTTTTGATCCTTTTTCTATTTTTTTTGGATTTTTTTCTTTTTTTGATTTTTTTGTTGTCACCAAGATGCCTGTTTGCTAGGTTTTTTCCAAAGTAACCATTTTTTAAGGACTTTTTCTAATTTTTTGGATTTTTTGGTTCCATACCTTGAAAGATTTAGGCATAAAACTTTTTGAGATGGGAGCTATTCATGGGCTCCTGCAGGGGTTCCCCTTCGGGTGTTGATAATTGATATGCCCTTGACTTGTAACTTGTTGTGATGACGAAAGGTCCTAACCAATTAGGTTCGAACTTGCCTTTACTACTTGGGTTTGGGACATTCTTCTAATTTTCTTTTAAGACTAGTTCTTTGACTTGGAATGTCCTGCTTATGATTTTCTTATTGTAGCTCCATTTGAGTCTATTCTTATAGAATTGCAAATGATTCAAAGAATCTATATGTCTCTCATCCGGTAGCTCTAGCTCACTCAATCTTGACACTTGGTAGTCTTCATCAGTGATGAGGTTTTTTAGTGATATTTTGAGGGATGGGAGCTCGATCTCAATGGGGAGTACCACTTTTGATCCGTAGACCAAGGAGAAGGGGGTGGCACTAGTGGGTGTGCAGATGCTGGTTTGATAGGCCCAAAGGGCGGGATTAGGCTGCTAATACCAATCATGACCTGTGTCATTGATTATTTTCTTGAGGATTTTCAGAATGGTTTTGTTTGTAGCTTCTACTTAGTCATTGCCTTGGGGATAGTACGGGGTGGAGAAGCGATGTTGGATTTTGAATTTCTTGCACAAGTTGTAGACTTCTTGATTCTTGAATGGTGTCCCATTTGAGATAATGTCTTGTGGGACACCATATCGGCAAATGAGATAGTTTAGGATGAACATAGAAATCTTCTTCCTAGTTATATACGTCATGGGTGTGGCCTCCACCCATTGAGTAAAGTACTCGGTTGCGGTTATGATGAATTTGTGGCTGTTAGATGAGGTGGGTGTGATTTTCCCAATGAGATCGAGTCCCCACTGCGAAAAGGGCCATGGTGTGAAGATAGGGTGAAGCTCTTGAGCTAGAGCATGGATGAGGTTCCCATGCTGCTGACATTGTAGACACCTTCTAGCATGATCATGTGCTTCTCTTTCCATTGTGGGCCAATAATACCCCATCCTCAGTAGTTTCTTGGCTATGGGCATTCCACGCAAGTGTGAACCATAGATACTGTTGTGTATTTCAATTAGAGCGGTCAATGCCTCTTCAAAATTTAGACAACATAGTAGGGTTCCTTCTATGCTCCTACAGTATAGAGTATCTCCTAGGATGATGAATCTAGATGTATTTTTTACGAAGGTTCACTTTAGGTTTGATGGTAGGTCAGCGAGTATGACTCCTATTCGAAGGTATGTGTAAATGTCATGATACCAAGGATCACCGGGACCAAGGATTTCGCACATGAATTCTAATTCTGGTACCTCGAATGCCGGAACAAGAAGCTGCTCAATCAAGAATTCATATTTTGGAACCTTGTGAGGGATGACTAATAGGGATCCAATTGTTGCCATGGCATCTACTACTCTGTTGTTGGTTCTAGGAATCTGCTCAAATGTTATTTCAATGAAAGATTCTTTGAGAGTCTCCACCAATTTTTTGTATGGAGTGAGCTTGTCATCCTTAGTCTGATATTCATTATTAACTTGATTTATGATCAACTAAGAGTCTTTGTACACTTTGAGAGCCATGATGTTCCATTGCACTGCCATCCTAAGACCTATAGTTAAAGCCTCTTATTCTGCAATGTTGTTGGTGCAAGGAAATGCCAGTTTGTATGACCTTGGTATGCAATCCCCTTGTGGGGTAATGAAGAAGACACCAGCTCCTGATCCATGTTGTGTGTATGAGCCATTGAAGTATAGTTTCCAGTGGTTATCTACATTGAGGTTAAAAATGGATTCATTTGGAAACTCTAAGACAAGAGGATTCTCAGAATAAATAGGTGCTTCTGCTAGTTGATCTGCAATAACTTGGCCCTTAATTGCTTTCCTCTCCACATACTCAATGTCATACTTTGACAGTATCATCACCCATTTTTCCATTCTTCCTATGAGCATTGCCTTTGATAATAGATACTTGAGGGGGTCAATTTTGGCGATGAGCTTTATCTTGTGTGCCAACATGTAATTTCTAAATTTTTGTGATGCAAACACTACTGCGAGGCATGCTTTCTCAATGAATGAGTAGTTTAGCTCATGACCGACCATTTTTCTACTGATATAGTAGATAGCCCTCTCCATTCCGTTTTCATCATGCTAAGCCATTGTAGCCCCAAGGGCTGCTGCTATTGCTGACACGTATAAGATCAATGGCTTTCTTGGGATGGGTGGCATTAAGACTGGTGGTGTTAGTAGATACTACTTCATTTTGTTGAATGATTCTTTGCATTTTGTATCCCATTTGTATGCTACTCCCTTGTGAAGTAGGTGAGAGTATGGGTTCTGCTTGTCCACCAGTTGTGCTATGAATTGTCAGATGGATTCGAGTCTGCCTTGGAGACCTCTCAGTTGTTTTAATGTCTTTGGTGCTTCCATTTCGAGGATTTCTTTTACTTTTTCTGGATCCACCTCGATACCCCTCATTGAGACTATATATCATAGCAATTTACCTGATTGTACACTGAAGACACACTTCTTGGGATTTAGTCCGAATTTGTATTCCTACAGTCTGTCAAAGATAGCACTTAGGGTTGCTATATGATCTTGTATTTTTCTGGATTTAGCTAGGATGTCATCGACACAGTCTTCAACTGTCTTATGGATCATGCCATGAAATATTAACATCATGGCCATTTGATATGTTTCTCTTGTGTTCTTTAGGCCGAATGGCCTCATGTTCCAATAGTAGGTCCCCCATGGACAAGTGAAAGCCGTCTTATGTTGATCTTCTTTTGCTATCATGATCTGATTGTATCCTGAAAAATCCGTCCATTAGTGATAGCATCTCATGTCCTGCTATCATGTCTACTATCATGTCAATGTTGGGAAGTGGGAAATTATCCTTTGGACATGCCTTGTTCAAATCCCTGAAGTCTATGCAGATTCTGATGGCTCCGTCAGGCTTTGAGACAGGTACCAAATTTGACACCCATTCTAGATAATCTATTGGTTGGATGAATCCTACGCCCAATAGCCCTTTTAGCTCCATTTTGACTAACCGAGCGATTTGAGGATTATTTTTTGAAGCTTTTGTTTGATTGGCTTTGCTTCTGGATACACTACTAAATGATGAACCACAGTCTTTGGATCAAGCCCTGGCATGTTAGCATAACTCCATGCGAAGTTTATTTGTCTTTCCTTTAGGAATGCCGCTAGGAGTTCTTGCTCTTCTGAAAGTAGTGATTCCGCATGGAATGTAATATTCAGGGTCTCCTCGGTTCCTAGGTTGACAAGATTGCATTTTTTGGCCAAGACTGCTGACTTCTCCTGATGAATAGCTCTTAAAGGAAGATTGAATCCTTCATCCTTGGGTGCCTCAGAGAAGTTTTCACCATTGGATACATCCTTTATTTTTACTTTTTTCTCGTCAGAGAGTGCCATAGTGTGGTTTTCACTCAAGGACTTGGATACGATTCTTAGTTTCTCACTTTTGTGACTGAAGGATTCAATCATTTCCCCATAATAGGCTTGTGTGTCCAACTCTATTATAAACCCTGCTTTGTGATCCCCATCTGGAATGTTATCCTGCAATCCCATGAATTATGAGAGTGCCTCATCATTTTTGAATGTATCAAGAATCGGTGGTCCTCGTTGGTCATAGTCGATGAATTGGGGATAGACTAGATGAATCTCATGATTTTGATGGTCTGTTTCGAAGGATAGGGTACTAATCATGCAAAGAGTGGTATCTTCGAATAGCCTAGGTAGATTGGATGTGGGGTCCTCATCATCACTACTACTACAAACATTAGTTATATCAAAGGTATAGTTATCTAGGACACGAACTATGGATACTAGTAATCGTAGCTCTGTTATGGTTGGCTAACGAGGTCTATTAACCACTCTAATCAGAGGAATTCGGCCACGTATGGTTATACTCAGAGGGGTACATCCAAGGCCAATATTTTTTAAGGGTCACATCTCTAGCATGATAGGTATTATAAGCCCATTGTCATTTTGTCCCAGTCTTTGATTTTCATCGTAGCCCATTGCAAGCATCATTTGTAGGCCCTTGCTTGTCTCATCGATTGGTAATTCAGGTGTCGGTCTTTCATCTTGATATAAAATGTGATATGGATCAGCTTCAATAACCTCCTGGCCAAGGTCTCCCCATCTTGTGAATTCAAGATAGTCTTTAGGAGACATTTGTGATGTGGAGGCTTGGTTTTCTTGTGGACGTCCCTGTGATCTAGGAGATTGTGGTAACTCGATCTAGGAGATTGTGGTAACTCTCCTATCAAAAAAGAATTGTTAGGGAGCTTGTAGCTTCCACAACCATCTTTTTGGATGATGAGCTTGATGTCAGAAATGGTGGGAGTGGTGGGTGTCTCTGTCACAGAAGTGGATGCGAGGGAGGCGGGGTTGATGTATGGTGTGGATGGGCCCTCATCATTTTTCGGCACTTGGGGGATTTTGTAATACTTTGCTTCAATATTTTTGCAATATGAGAAAGGTTCGGGATCTCCATGGATGGTAACTTCTTGTTTGTTATGTGTAAATTTCACACATTGGTGGAAGGTTGATGCTACGACTTTCATCGCATGGATCCATGGGCGTCCCAGGAGGATATTATATGGCAAGTCAAGGTCCAAGACCTGACAAGTGGTTTCCATGAGAGTTGGCCCTACTTGAATAGGGAGTTTAATCGTGCCTTGAGACATTCTTTCTTGGTCATCATATGCTCTTATCATGATGCCCTTTCCTTTGTTGATGGAATCTTCTGATATTTTCAACTACTTGATGAGGCTTAGGGAACATATGTTCAAGCCCGCACCTCCATCCACCAAGATCCTTCTAATTTTGCTCTTGTGTACAATGGCTTCCAAGTGAAGTGCATGGTTGTGAGATGGTTGGGCAGGGAAATATTGGTTAGAGAATGTAAGGAGATTAGTGGTTATGATATTTTCAACCATAGCTTGGAATTTCTCTACATCGAGATCTGCGGGGACAGTGGATGAGGCTAATGCTTCCTCAAGGATCTTTTTATGAGTTGATGATATTTTTAACAACTCCATGATGGAGATGTGTGTTGGTGTTCTCTTGAGTTGATCTAGGACATTGTAGCCATTAGGAATGGATCTAGATGTAGGGACTCTATTTGGTTGGGATGATCCTACAATGGTGACTTTGCCGCCTCTTTTGGTGACTGCACAATCTTTGGCATGGGCGCCCTTGATGGTGATGACCATGCAGTCATTTAGGGAGGCAACAAATGTTTCATACACATGATTTACATTTACCTTCCCTTTATCATTTTTATTCCCTTTGTTGCCATGATTGGGCATCGGATTTGTACATATCTTAAGATCCTGATTTCCTGTAGGTTGTTCCACGTTTATGATTTTCTTATCGATGAGATCTTGGATGATGTTTTTGAGTCTCATGTAACTGTTTGTGGTATGGCCTTTGATTTTGTGAAATTCAAAAGTTGATTCTTGTTATACCAAGGAGGTTTGACATCAGGTTCTTGGTAATTCTCAAATGTAGGAGGCTTGATGAGTTTTTCGTTGATCAACTTTTTCATTATGTCCTCAAGTGGTTCCCCCAAAATGGTGTATTTTCATTTGGGATAACTTTTGTGTTAGGGTGGTCTCCTTTGGCCATTGAGATTATTGATGGTTGGATTATTGTTAGGTTGGTGTGTTGTGTGATGAGTATTTTGGTGTTGTGTTTGGATTTGTGGTGTGGCTGTGTTTTGGTGAGGGGCACTAATGACCACCTTGGCATCGACGATACCATCATTAGTAACATTTTTATTTCTTGCCCATGTGTGAGGTTTATCATTGTAATTGGATGGTGGGAGCTTATTTTTTTGTTCATGGTATGATGTTGATTCCACGGGTTGAGTCATAAGGGATCTTTTGATGCTAAGCACCTTGGGGATCAACTGATTGTATGTGGTGATGCCCTGAACCTTGAGATGAAATGCCAAGCGGCCTTCAAGGTTGGTTATGATGGTGCAAAATTGTTGTTCTTCTAGAATGGTCCACTTGCTCTAGTTGGCGTTGGATCGCCATCATTGTAAAAATGAGGCAAATGACTCACTCTTTCCTTGTTTCAAATCTGAGAGTTCTTCTAGACTAACATCCATTGCAGTGTTGCATGTGTAGTTTTTAATGAATGCGTCTATAATTTCTTGGAATGTTCTAATGCCCGAGGGTAAGCGAGAGAACCATTCAATAGTGTGGCCTGCCAAGCTCCTAGGAAATAGTCGTATCAAATAAGTATCGTCATATGTGACCTCCATGTAATGAACCTGGAATTCCCTGATGTGATCTTCAGGGTTTCCCATCCCTCGATATTTGTCAAATTTGGGGATTTCAAATCCCTTGGGGAACGGTTTCATTACTAAGCTCCTATCAAATAGATAGGGACACAAGTTACTTGGCATTTTGGTTGTTCGCCCTAATTGAAGGTCGAGCACTTGTTGCGAGAGCAACCTGAGTTGTGTCATCACATCATTTTGGGGATCAAGGGGTGGGATGAAAGTGTTTTGGGGTGTTTCAATCATGGGTTGGATGGGTGGGTTGGTCGGAGTGTTGTTCAATGGTATCTATATGTTTTTCTGAGCGAGGTAGGCTTCTACCTGCTTTTGTATGAACAACGCTTGTTGTTGAACTTGTTGTTGCTCCAACAACACTTGTTGTTGTGCTTGTTGTTGTTCCCACAACTCTTGTTGTTGGGCTGCCATTTTTGCTACTTCTTGTTGCTCTTGATATTGCTTTAATGCTTGCTGATATGCTTGAATTTGTACTGCTTGTCTTTGTGCATGAAGTTGTGCTTGATATTGGGCTTGTTGTGCCTGATATTGAGCTTGCGCTTAAGCTTGCACTTGTGTTGTTTGTGCTTGTGCTGCTTGTTGTTGCAATAAAAGTTGTGCTTGAGTGGCCTTTTGTGCTTGCAATGCTTGTGTGGCTTGTGCAACTTGAGTGGCTTGTTGTTGTTGTTGTTGCAATAATGCTTGGGCTTGTGTTGCTTGGGCGACTTGTGCAACTTGAGCAGTTAATTGTTCAGTTTTTTGTTTTTGAACTTGTTAGTATCCTCTTTGGAAAGAAACTTGCAATGTCGCGTTGTATTGGATTCATGTGGTGGAAGTTGGTGGTGGTGGAGGTGGTGGTGGATTTGGAATGGTGTTTGTGAATGTGGTGTTGGTGTTTTGCGTGATGAATGGTGCTATTGATGTGATTGGTCCTTGAGAGACCATGCTTTGTGATGTTAAGGGGGTGTTTGATGAGGTTGCAATTGCTTGTCCATTTGTCAGTTGTTGTTGTGATATCAACGACAAATTTTGAGCGTTTGGCATAATGATTTGATTGATATTTGGGATAACAGTTTGATTGATAGTTGGTAGAGGGGGAAGCCCTAAACCAAGGAGTGGTGTGGATGATAATGGAAATGGTGGGAGAGGTGGAAATGTAATGGGTGTTAGTTGTTGTGAAAATGTTGTGGTGTTGAATATGCCCCCTGGTATGAACATATCTCCCTCTTCTTGTGAATTTGTGAGAAGAGGTGTTTGAGGTGTTGCATGGAAAAATGATGATGATGGATCATGATGGAAGGTGAGAGGAACATTTTTGTGTAATGGGTTTTGGGGTATGTTTTGTTCCAAGGTTGTATTTGCATCCAAATTATGATTATTAACAAGGGGGTGTGTTTGAATTGCATTGAGAAATGCACTTCCCTTCTTAACATTGGGTTGGGTTGGAGCAAACAACGTTGTGATTTGCGGAATGTTTTGCATGATGTTTTGAGATGGGGGTGTAGATGAGATGGGAATGGTGGATGAGATTGGAGGAAAAGATGTCTCCACTATAGTACTCACATCAAAATCTGAAGGTAACTTGGCTCCTTGTTTTGTTAGCTCAAGCATTTATAATGAAGGGTTGAGCCTCATCATGATGTTGATGATTCTATGGTTGTCTAGATTTTGGAGCATCTCAGTGATTTCCTCGCAAAACATTCCAAAGGTAAGGTCCTCTCCTTGGTTTTCTTCTTGCAGATTTTGCGATGATGAGAGGGTCAAAAGATTACTTGATTCAGTGGGATTCATTTTTGCATTTATTTGGCTAAGATCGCTTGAAGCGGGTGTTTCTTTGTTGGCTTCCATACTCTTCTTGTATTGAGATCTAGTTAGAACCATAAAACAAGGATCAATTTTTTAGAATATGGGAGATGAATCTCTTCATTCTTTGGATCGATCGTTATTTTATGCCCCAAAGTAGAAAGTTTTAGGATTCCTTGAGGATCAAATGTGATGATATGATGATGATGTTAGGGATGGATGATATAGATGTTTTGATCTTTTGGTATGTCTTGAAGGAGATACTAGGCTTTTAGGACTTGTGGATTTTGATTTTGATTTATTTTTGGATTTAGGATTTTTTCCTCGATTTTGATTTGGATTTTGAACAAAAAGACCCTAAGATGTTGGATGATGATCTAAGGGATAGCTTTGCTCAATGGATGATTATTTGAATATGTGCAAGGAGAAGGATGCATCTACCCACACCTATTCAAACAAGATGATCGTTTCACTAAGTATATGAAGAAGGATTCATCTACATATACTAAGCTAGACAAGATGATTTTGATAACTTTGACTAAGCGTATGCAAAAGGATGTATCTACACATACCTAGCCAAAGGTGTTTTTGATAATGTTTTCAAGGATTTAATCTCAATGATTTTAGTGATTTTTTATTTTTCCACAAAGCCTAGTATCAAGGATGATTTCAAAGTTTTCCAAAAGGTGATGATGAGATGGATTTGTTTTGATGTTTTGACGGATGGATGAAAAATATTTTGATTTGTTTTGATCCTAAGATGAACCTAAAAAAGACACTTTTTTTGCCTAGACCTAGGTATTGAAGAGCATGCAAATGCTTCCTAAAGACCTTTGTAACCAAGAAATGATTTCATTTGAACATTCATTTTCAGATTTCCAACCAATGATTTTCGTTTTGGGATTTTGGATCTTTTTGAAAATCGTGAGTCTTCAACACACATGAAGGTTCATTTTGCTTAGCTTTGCTTAATGGCTTTATTTTACCACAAACACTTTCTTTGATTAAGTTTCCAAACTAAGATGTCCAATGTCTTAGTTTCCTCAAACACCACAAGATATGTTATGTGGAAATTTGATGAACTTAAGGCAAAGGTTTTCCTATTGTTTACTTAAGGAGACAAATCGAGATATAATCCAATGTTTAGAAACCTCTAAGGATGTGAATCCCAAGGGAAATAAATAACATATGGATTGAGTTAATTGTATTTATCTCCAAAAGGGTTTGAAATTTGGATGATGTTAAGTGTTTATTTCCATGGTGTTTTCGATCAAGCAATGCTTTTTGTAACCCAAGAATAAGTACAATCCTATGGATGTGTAAGACAATATTTGTTGGATTCCCACTTGGACAAGTCTAGCTATGCTTATCTTTATCAAATGGTTAGATGCTTGACCCCACTGTCTCCCCTCCATGACACTCACTTATACCGGGCATCCAAGCATCAACACCCATGAAACTCCCATGGCATGTTTTCCATTTCTACTAAAAGACCGTAAAAGTGTGGGGTGGCTTCAGAACGACTATTCTTGCACCAACAAATAGATTAAAGGATTTTGGAAAATTATAGCACATGGGTTTTAATAAGGACTTTCCTTTTGTGGAGATTGACCCATACAACAAGAGTCCCCTTTTGGATCCATCTTGTCGGAATCAACCACCTGATATTGGCATTTCTTCCAATATCCACATTTATATCTCGACTGGAAATACTCTTGGCTTTAGAGTGTTACCGGTTGAGTCGTTCCCTTGGGCGAGTACTTTTTCCCCAAGGCAGGCCCTCTAGGATAAACAAAAGCGAGTGAAAACAAAATCCACAACTCGATCAATCTTTGATGGCAACAAAGAGAGAGAATATACGAAAAAATTCCCTCACTCACACTCGCACAAGATGTTCAATTTTAAACCGAAATCAAAGTGTGGAGGTGATTGTTTTGTCTCACCCTAAAATCATGAAAAAGGCCTTTTAATTCTCAAGATCACTATAAAGTGTGAGAGAAGCGCATACATCCTTTTTCAATGGCTTTAGTTTAAGTAAAATTTCACGAAAAAAAAAGTTGCACTTGTTCTTTTTAAATCCACAAAGCAAAATGTGAGTTCTATTTAAGCACCAAAAGACAAGTGAAAGATACTTTGTTCAATTGTTAATCCAAGAAACAAAATCTAATAAGTTGTGATCCTAAAGTTCATTTTAGCCTTTGCAAGAAGAAATTGAAAGGTTCTTTTTAAACCCAAACAAAAATTAGTATCCTAAAGAAGAAGTCCTAACAATTTCTTAACCAAGTGTTAAGCAAACACTAAAGTGTTTAAAAACACTTTGATTTGATGAAACATCCTCCTCATGCTTCTCCTTCCTTCAATTTCAATTTCCAACCTACAAGGAATAAAAACCAGTAAGATTCTAGAAAATACAGTAATTAAAAAGTAGAAAACAGAAGACACATTAATCATAAATCAAAATCATGTACTAAAATTAGATTTTCCCTTTTTACTATCTTCCAGCATCGTAACTTGCAACTGCATTGCACTTTGATTTCCTAGCGGTGCTCTCACAGCGCCGCTTACCAGTCAGCATCGCTCTGTGTTAGGACAGAGAGCTCAACTGCGTCGTACTTTTTGCCTAGCGTCGTAGTTTTTAAAATTTCAAAAATTCCTGCACTCAACGAGTCCAGCGGTGGAGTTTGAAATTCAAATATTTTGGTGGGATGAGTCCAACATCGCACTTTAGGTGAATTCAGCGACGCCACGTCACACTTTTTCAAACCGGCCCACCAAACCCGAGCTCAGCGTCAGAGTTTGTAAACTCTGAACTATAATGTTGTAGTACAAAACAACACTGCGCGACATAGTTTAAATGTTGAGCAGTGCTATATAGCATTGCTGCAAGTGAGCTGCCCCTTTAAAGCATTAATTAAAGCATTAAATGAAAAGACAAAGCTTGGGTAAGGGTCACATACTAGTGCCTCGATGCCAGGTGGTCGTATGTGTCTTCAAGGTTTATGGGAGTGTTTGTGACTTTGTGATCGTAAAATGGTTGTGAGTGTGGTTGTTTAGAGGAACTAGGTCCACTTGAGGGAGGAAACTTAGGTCCATTGATTTCAGAATGTATGCAAAGTGATCAAGAGGTGCAACAGTAGGGAGACCTTGTGATTTCATGGATGGATAAAAGGATACATTGGATTCTAGGTTATCAAGGCATTCATTGTAGAACATGTTCATGCTATCATCATCTTCTCCAATGATGTCTACATCACAAGGAGGATAGTCATGAGGAGTTGAAGGAGCATGAGGCAACTCAAGGTCATTAGGGTCACAACCAAAGGCACAATTGGACATGTCTACCAAGGATTTTAATGAATTCCAAAACTTATTAAAAGAAAATGCTATAATGAAAGTAAACTAAGATGTAATAAATGACTGAAAATAGAGATTCTTGAAATAAAAATAGAAAGCAACTACAAAAAACAGTAATTTAGGAAAATCTCAGAAAATGTTGTGTAAAAAGTGCAGGGGGACTAATTCGCCCAGGGTGGCGAATGAGTCCCAGTATGAGAATTTTTTGTGTTTTTCAGAAAATTTAAAATGATTCTAATGCTTTTCAGAAGCCAATGAAGGATGCAGATGCAAATTTTTAGTTTTTTCAATGATATGTAATGCAAAAAGAAATCTAAACGAGTCTTTCACTAATGCAATTTGAAAAACCCTAGAATGCAAAAACAATACCCTAATTGAATGTTGATGCAAATAAAGTTTAAGATGCAAGATGCAATTGAAATTAGAAAAGAAAAGTGTTCAATAATGTAGGTTCACCAGAATGAATCATAGATTTTTGGCACCCTAGGAATCTCTTGCTCTTCTAGGGCTTTTCACCTAGAAGGAGAGAGTAGGGCCAAAAATGCTAGCTACGTTCATTCAAATTATGTTATGTATGATGTTGTTTAAGCTAAATGAAATGAACTAAGTGCAATTAAGTGATATATATGAATCATTATGTATGCAAAACTTAAGAATTATGCTATGTTGGAAAAGACAATGTGATATGCAAATAATGAGTAAATAATGAATAAATATAGAACTGAAAGAAATGAGCTGAATCTGTGTGCACCTGGAGGCTTGATGAAGATTTTGGAATATTCTAGATGTTGTCTAGAATCACATAAATTCACTAGTGGGACTCATTCGCCCAGGGTGGCGAATTAGTCCTGCTTTTGATGAAAACTTTCGGGAACCAGTTTTTGAGTGTCGAGATCTAGAATTTGACAAAACTTATATTTCCAGCCTTAAAGTGGGACTCATTTGCCACTGGTGGAAAATCAGTCCTCTCCCAAAATTATAAGAAATTAGGAGATAATTCTGCAACACTAGATCTGAGGATGTCTGCTTGTCGAGTTATCAAAGTCAATTCTGCAAGAAACAGACAGAATACCTTCTCCAAGCTTGAAATGTGGTTGATTTGACTTGAAGCACCTAGTTGACTTGTTGACCACTCTTCAACACCTAAATGCTTGTAAAATATGCATACAAAGGTTTGCAAACACACATGCAAGAGGGGAAAATTGATTAAGGGTTAGCAGATAGGGGTTTGCCTTGGTCAAACCCCACTTTGGTAATCAAACCCTTAATAAAATAATGAAATGAAAGAGAATGGTAAACAAATAACATGCAAATGTCATCAACTTACCAAACCCTTATTGAAGAAAAATTAAAGTTGTGTCAATAGATGCTCTGAAGTGCTTGATTTATGCTTGATTTGATGGTGTAAAATGCTTGAATACTTAATTGAATGAGTGAGTAAGTGAACTTGATGAATGGGGGTTGAAATGGATGTAAAAAAAATTATTTATACACTCTTGTGCCTTAGTAACTCGTTAACACCTCATCACAGGCTGACATCAAGTGATTTTGAATAAAAACCTGAAAATAAATTTAAAATGTTTTGAATTTGGAGCCAAGGGGGACTCATTCACCATCCATGGCGAATGGGTCCCACCTAGGACTTGAAAATGGGTGTCAGGAATTATCTTGCATTTAATGTTGTTTGTCAGGTTTACATTAAAAAATGCACTTAATTAAAGCTTATAAGGGCATAAAGGGGTCAAATAAAGCATAAGAAAGGTTACAAATAGTGAAGTTATGCCTAGAGAAGTGTGAAATCTTGTTACAAGACTTTACAACACTTCAAAATAGGACTTGATTAGTGATGAAAAGGTGATTTTTGGGTAAATTGTAGTGAATAGAGTCTAGAAGAGTGTAGAAATGTTTTACAACACTTCACAACACCTTCACAAGATGTCATTATTTGAATTTTAGTACCTAAATATGCATGTTCAAGCCATATTAAATCAATAAATCAAAGAAAAATAGACCAAACAACATGAAACAAGGCCTAAAAGACCACAAAAATGACAAGGGTCCACTTTTCTATGGTGCACCTTGCATCCAGAACACATAGTAGATAATGCGGTCCTATGGTTTGAAGCAGCAAACACCTCCTTCTCACAAAGGGAGAGGTATTGTGTAGAGATTCTAGAAGATGAGGAAGACACTAGCGATCAGACCTCAAAGAAGAGGTCTTCCTCAACTAATTTATTGTCTCCAACTAGTACGAAAAATTTCATGCTACTAGGTTAGGCACCTATGTGATCTTTGATGATGACCAAGTCTTCCCAAAATTGGTAAAGAACGGGAATAGCCTAATGGTCCAAGTAACAACAGTCTATGGAAATTATATTTTGATGGTGCCAAATGCAAAGCCAATTCTAGAGTAGGTGTCTGACTAGTATCCCCAACAGGGTCAGAGACCCTCAAAGCTTTTTGTTTCTAGTTCCCATGCTCGAATAATGACATGGAATATGAAGCCTTGTTCCATGGTTTGTTCCTCATAGAATAGATGGGCGTAAAGAGAATACAAGCATTCGAAGATTCAAAGTTGGTTGTAAGTCAATTTTGTGGGCAAGAAATTACCAAAAATATAAGAATGAAGTCGTATAGACACAAAACATGGGATTTGATTAAGATTTTTTAGGCTTTTAACATTCAAGTTATCCCACATTCCTAGAATGATGTTGCTATGATTGGTTCACAATTTGAGCAAATTTTTGATTTAGCAATGAAGCAAAATACAATACAGATCATAATTTGATCGGTAATTCTTGATAATGATAAGAACTAACAGGTGTTTGAGGATGATGTTTAGATCACCACATTTTTACAAAAATCAAGAAAAGCTCCCAACCATTCACATTCCAAGGTAGAGCCCTCTGAAGGACTCATGATCCAATTAAAAGGAAATAAGCTCCCTCAAGGTTTAATCTCTCTTGAAAATATTTTTGAGTGCGAGGATGCGAGAAATCACAAACAAAGGTTCGTTGCTGATGAGAAAGAATATGAAGACCTCGATATCAAAAATGGTAGAAAATTAAAGGTCAGAAGGGACATTCCACAGAATGACAAAGAGAGATTAAAAGGGCTATGTTCTAGATATGATGGCGTCGTAGCTTAGACCTATGATGATCTTAGAGGATATGATCTCGAGACATAATTCAACATACTATCGACTTAGCTGAAGGCTTGAAGCCTATCCGAGAAAAACAAAGGCCAATTAATCCAAGTGTTGTGCATGTTTTGCACACATGCCCCACCGTAGGCAGGGACCCCCTCTTTTCGATCCCGATAGGCTGCTTTGCTCCTATCTTGTTTTGTGTGCCCCATTTTCCAAGCCCAAATTGGTCATGTGCCTTCAAATGATCAAATCCCCCTAACCAAATTCACCTACTTGGGATATTCAAATCTAGGGAGAAATAAAGTCCCCCATCCCTTTTCTACCTTTTGTCTTGTTCCTATTGGCTTGGTCCCTGATGGCTTGGTCCTTGATCGCTTGATTCACTTTTTTCTACATTTTTTACTTTGGGGACAAATTTCTGGTGGATTTGGGATGTTTTTGTGGTGCCTAAGTGAACTACCAAGGTTTCATCAATGTTTCGTTAAGTTTCAGTGGTTTCAAAACTTTCCCTCTGGAACTCCCTACCTCTTTGCCTGTTTTGACACATCTCTGGACCCCCGACGGTCCACTTTCCACATTTTTGACTTTGGGGACAACTTTCTGGTGGATTTGGGATGTTTTTGTGGTGCCTAAGTGAATTGCCAAGGTTTTGTCAACGTTTCATTAAGTTTCAGTGGTTTCAAAACTTTCCCTCCAAAACTCCCTCCCTCTTTGGCTATTTTGAAACATCTGTGGACCCCCGACGGTTTGCTTTCCACATTTTTGACTTTGGGGAAAACTTTCTGGTGAATTTGGGATTTTTTTGTGGTGCCTAAGTGAACTACCAAGGTTTCTTCAACGTTTTGTTAAGTTTTAGAACTTTCCCTCTAAAACTCCCTCCCTCTTTGACTGTTTTGAATTATCTGTGGACCCCCAACGGTTCGCTTTCCACATTTTTGACTTTGGGGAAAACTTTTTGGTGAATTTTGGATTTTTTTATGGTGCCTAAGTGAACTACCATGAATTCGTTAATGTTTCATTAAGTTTCAGTGGTTTCAGAACTTTCCCTCTAGAACTCCCTCCCTCTTTAGCTATTTTAAAGCATCCGTGGACCCTTGACAGTCTGCTTTCTACATTTTTGACTTTGGGGACAACTTTCTGGTGGATTTGGGATGATTTTGTGGTGCCTAAGTGAATTGCTAAGGTTTCGTCAATGTTTCATTAAGTTTTGGCAGTTTCAGAACTTTCCCTCTGGAACTCCCTCCCTCTTTGGTTGTTTTGAAACATTTGTGGACCCCCGACGGTCTGCTTTCCACATTTTTGACTTTGGGGAAAATTTTCTGGTGGATTTGGAATGTTTTTGTGGTGCCTAAGTGAACTGCCAAGGTTTCGTCAACGTTTTGTTAAGTTTCAGAGGTTTCAGAACTTCGTCCCTCTTTGGCTATTTTGGAACATCTGTGGAGCCCCAACGATCCAACCTCCGGGACTTGGCCCCTCCATGGCCGTTTCTGAGACTCTGTACCTTCATGGCCATTTTGAACATCCAAATAGAAAATTTCACCAAACATCAGGGCGTGGTTAAGAGATTGTTCAACTGCCGAGCCAAGATCAAGGCCTTTAGAATTGTGGATTTAGTCCTATACTGGGACAAGGCTCATGAAAAGAAAGGGGGACACAACAAATTTGACAAGCTTTGGCTTTGTCCCTTTCAAATAGCTAAAATTTTGGGAGACAATGCTTTCCACCTAAAGACCTTAACTAGTGAACGTGTCCCATTGCCAGTCAACAGGAAACACCTCAAGCATTACTTCTAAGATTGAGCTCCGTTGAGCTCTTCATTGTAAATATTTGTATATAGGTTAGAGTAGGTTGTCTTTTGGTTTGCTTGCATCTTGTTGTTTCACGTCACTCTGTTTTGCTTGTTCCCTGACTGTTTTGTTTCGTAAGGAGGGTGTCTTCTATTTTTGATTGTGGTGGCCGTGCTCATTCGACGAATGGTTTACTTTGTTTCTCGTCCTTGGTGTTCTTTGGATAAGCATTCATTCACTACTATTGGTCCCTGAAAGCGGCCTAGGAATGATCTCCTCACTTGAACTATGCCTTAGAACTTGACCCTTGGTTGGATCTCTTTACACACATCTCAAATCTTACACAAAATGCATGCTAATTATTTCCAAAGGACTGTACAAGGGTTACTATGATATCCAAGCAAGTGAAAAATCTTAAGCCCGCTCTAGTGACCATTGTGGCTCCCAAACCCGCTGCAGGCTTTAGTGCTTGCATGGTTGAGTAGAAGATAAGTGAGAAAAGGGAAAGTTGAAGAAATATTAAAAGAAGAAAAATAAAATTTTGAAATCAAGCAACTGTATGGGTGTGAGGGTAAATCTATCGGGGCTATGGACACCTGACTGGCTGTAGAGCAATATTCATAGGATCACAACGACAACTTTGTAGGGGCTATAGATGCCTAATTTGAAATCAGGCAATGTCTAGGTTACTTTTGGTGTTGGACGATCTACATAGCTTGCTCAGTTAGATTAACAACCACTTGGAATAGTCTCGCGGAAAGGGGACAAATTCACAACACACATTTCTGAGATGTCTTGTAGACTGACCCAACTAAGGCTCTTATTCTCCTAGTTCACCCTTGGGAATCCACCCCTGGTCTGTGAAACTAGAGATTTTGGGTCTTGAATGAATATTCATCCTTAGAACGCTTTGGAGCATTTCCTAGCAGTGTCACCATTTGTTGTGCCCTCAACACACACATCCCATTTGGAATGGGGACCCTCTTTTCTTTCGCCTTTCTGGGTCATTTTGTCACTATCTCATTTTGCGTGCCCCCATTTTTAGTGTCCTAAGTGGTCAACATGCCTCCAAAGTATCATCTTGAACTGACCATGTTTTATCCACTCCACTTTGGTCAAGTCTTGGAGCCTTTCAGGCTTTCCCTGGTAGTTTTCTTCTGCCAGTGGCTTTGAGGCCCTCTAGACTCAGCCCTTCGGGTTTCTGTTGCCAGATTTCCTCCAGGCATCTGCAATTCCCAAATGATGGAAGGCTTCTTCCTTCCTGAACCCTGGGCCCCAGAATTCCCTTCGCCCTTCATCATTCCTAGCGGCGAAGCCTTACCGACACTCCGCCATCTGGACTCCGGGTCCCTACTTTCCATCGGTATGAAAAGCAATCTTCAACGACCTTTTCACCACGTCCTTCTAAACCTCAAACCCCAGACCTCCTACCACCATCCGCTAACTTCAAATTTACCAACCAACGGGTCAGTCATACAAGAATTAAATGAGGCCATTAATTGCAGAACAAGGTATAAATATTGGGCCCCACCTTGTCATTTTCATTTGCCAGGATTGCAGAGGAGATCAGAGTGCTTGCTAGAAGAGATCAACCATCCATCGCCCACATCTCGTGCATCTGAGATCATCGCTGGACCTCCTATCATCAATCTCACCTCATCTTTTATCAGGCTTTCGAGGTAGGCTTGCCATTAATTGCACCAAAAAACTCTTTATCACTTTACATTTAAAAAGACGAACAAACATGAGCTAAAATGAATCCAACTGGTAGAGTGTGCTAGGACCCACAAAACCCACATTTTAGAAATCTAAAAAACCTTCAAATTGGCCTCCTTTGAGCGAACTGGAATTGAATGTTGTCATGTCGTTCGTTGTGCAGGGCATTCACACTCTTCAGGCCTGGAACCTCTTTTTTCCATTTAAAAAATTCAAATGATAAACTTTCGGGCAGCGGAATGCCCTCTTGGGCCCACCAACCTGGGTTGCCCCAGGCTAGCTGCCATGAAAACCTAACTCAAAGACAACTTCTGTCCCTGCCTCCGGACTCGATCCTTTGAGTTTCCATCGCCGGATTTCCTTCGAGCATCCGCCATTCCCAAATGGCGGAAGGGTTCCGCCTTCTCGAACCATGGGCCCTGGGATTCCCTTTGCTGTTCAAAATTTCAAACTTTAAAATCACTCTGCCATTGTTCTTCTAGGCCTAGGATTGCAAAATTTCATTCGCAGGCCACTGTGGAGGTTCCGTCATTTCAAACGGCTGAGGGGTAATGCCTCCCCACCTCTTGGGCCCTGACCTTTCATCTACCATCATTGCCTACCAGAATTCATCTGCTAGGTTTCCCTTCACCTTTGTCCACTATGCAAGTGCAAAACGGTCGCAACTTTCTGGGCCTCGAGGTCCAACCATCTGATTGCCTTCAGAAAACTTAACGAAGATAGCTATTGGTCGAACACTCCTCTAGGTTTGGTCCAACGGGCTGCTCCATCCGAGTTTCTGTTCCAAAATGATGAGACATCAATGACTTTCCGCCCCTCTAGGTCCGAACCACCTGCCATCCTTTAGCCTTCCAGTTCTCGGACCTCAGAGTTTTGACCCCGAAACTTTGTCTCCCCTAGGCCGTTGGAGATAGCAAACTACAAATAGCTTTCTAGGCATGAACCTGCAGATGCTCCCAAAATGATCCAAATGACCTTAAATTTGAAATCTGATCTTGACCCACGTGCTCAAATTCATCATTTTCCTGCATTAACCTTTTAAACCATCAAAATTTGGTCAAAAGAAAGCACCCAAATTGCCCCAACCTATTTTCCCTTTTAAAACAACATTCTTGCTAGGGAGTTCCGCCCCCTTGAGCCTGGATTGTTCAAAATCCTTCAAAACATGACCAGCGGTATCTAAAATGAAAAGGTTTAACTTCATTAACCACATGATGTTTAATTGGATTTAGTCCATGGGATTTTGACTACCATTAATGCTTTTATAATTGATTATACTCATTATGTCCATGTCTGCAGGATATATGGAATCAGGTGTAGGACCCTTGGGGGCAACTACAGAAAGGGACAAAGGAAAGACTCCTCATGGGAAGGAGAATAAAGACCAGATGAAGTTCAAGTTTGAGGGGGAACCTCTATGTTCGAAAATTTCCACGGACTAGAAGGAAATCACATACACCAATATTGGCCATGTCAATGTTGATGAATTTAAACGAAGGGTTAGAATTCACCCAAATACCAACAGTGCCAGATTAATCAAGCAAAGTGGAATTGGAAAATTTGTAGACTTCCCCCCATCTCTCATTGCCCTTGAGCTAGTCATGGCTTGTCGGTAGGCCTACCAACCCAAGACAAGGACCATCATTGATAGAGATGGGAATATTCTAGCTGACATGTCAGCCGAGGGAATCACGAAAACTTTCCACTTTCCTACCTTTGAGGAAATGGAAGTGCCCATGATGGAAGAGGGAAAGAAAACTTGGAATGAAGATTTGATGGGTTGCAGAAGGTTGATAAACCAATTTTGGCTCAAGGAGAAAAGAGGCAGTGCTGCAAAATTCCCTCAAAAACTCTTTCGCAACGATTTTCATGAAGATTACCATGACTTAGTGACCATGCTGATCTAGGTAATGGGCCTCCCTTTTGCTACAATTTTTCAGGAATGGATGGTGTACTTTGTTGAAAAAATCCTTCGTGGGGACGAGGATGTCACCACGAAAGCCTCATTCTTCTAGGGAGGCATCATTAGCAACTGCTTCCATGCACAGTTTATGAATGTAAAAAAGAGCTCCAAATTCTACATGACCTCCTATCTGGTCTATTCAGTAACAGAGGAAAGGTAGTATAGCAGACTATTTGTGGTGCCTGAAGAGGAGTCAGGCTAGAAGCTGAAAGCCTATGAATGATATCCCCAGCTCCAATTCAAGAACTTTAAGAAGGAATACTGCAGGGTGAATGACGCCTTTATTGGTAACATTATCCGGTTGCTCAGAGAGGATTTTGAGAGGAGGGTCTCCCATAGTGCATGGGCATTCCTAAAGTAGTATGCTTTCCTGTTCCTACAATTTCCCAAATTCACCGACATTCGCGCCTAAGGTTTCATTGAAAGACCAAACAAGCTTCCCTGGTACCCCAATGACCAGATTATACTATTAGAACTCTCTCGGTAGCTGCAATATGTGCACATCATCCTTAGCAACAAAAATCTGGCAGGGATCTCTTATCCCTTGACCTTCGGTCAAGGCATGTATAAATTGAAAACCTCCTAGTGTGTTGGGAACTCAGAGAAGGAATTGGCAGAGTACCATTTCTGACTACATACTATTCACCCACAGGTGGACCCATATGGGCATGTGAGGAAAGCCTTGGGACTAGACTACGCCCACTTGCATCATGTTGAGGATTTCTGGGCAAACTGCCAGGACGACAAAGAGGTTCATGCCAGGCACTACATGAAGATGACTGCATACTTCGTAAGGAGGGTGCAACTGTTCCCTATACCAAATCAAGTTGAGGAAGATGAAAGCACCATCATGGATCCCCGATATAATGTAGTCTCGAATCTTTTGCTGCCTACAATTGATTGAGATGAACAAGAGGTCGATGACCTTGACATTGTGACTAAACCCATTGTGGCCCGAACTGAAGAATGGGTTGAAAGACAAGTGGCCCAGCTAAAGCAACAAGGAGTGGTCCTAACATATGAAGGACTCAAAAGTGAGCACATTACCACCGAAGATGTTACCACTACAGTTTCAATAGGTGAGACATCCAAATCTCTTTCAATCACCAGATCAAAGAAGAGGAAAGGAATGGAAATAGAGCAGCCTTCAGATCCCAAGGTATACACAAGGAAAGATTCAAGAGGCTCACCTTCCAAGAAGCCCAAGTGAACAGGGGGCACCATGGAGCAGCCTGTAATCCAAGAAGATGAGGAAGAAAGGACAAATCAGCTAGAACCTCTTCCGGCTCCCCTTGTCTCAACTGCCCCATCGTCTGTCTCCTTGGCCATGGTCAAAATGTCCCCACTAGCAGTAGATATCTCAGTCCATCTTTCCCCTTCACCTCCGGCTGAACTCGTAATAGTGATTGACTCCTCCTCTACCGTAACTACTCCTCTTTTCTCTGCCACCATGTCACCTACCATATCACTCCTATTAGCCATAGTAACAACACCAATGCCCTCTCCCGCATTGCCTGAGGCTTTCTCAAAACACATGCAAAACCTCCCTTCTGAGCTCTCCCAAATCTTTATGGACTCCACCCTTAAGGCTGCCTTAGTGCAAGTCCTCGCTACTGCTAAGCCTTCGCAACCTCCAACAGGACCACCAACAATGGAGGCCACGATGCGGATCTCCGAAGAATTGGAGAGACATGAGCAAGAAGCCTCAAAGCCAATTGAAAAAGAGGCCAACGAGTACCATGAACACCTAGAGTATGAACATCAACAAATTGACAGGGTGGCCTACGAAGAGGAAGGAATGAGCTCTTCTGAAAGTGGAGATGAGGAGGAGGACACCGGTGGTAAGGTCATCATACAAACCTTCGATGATGATCTTGAAGAAGAGATGGCCCGACAGCTGAAACATGACAAAGAAGAGATAGAAAGGTCACCTCCCAGAGAAGGGAAGGAGGGTGACTAGACAATGAAAAATGTAGAAATCCCTGTAGAGGAAAAATAACTGGAGATTGTGCCACCTCCTCCTAGAGGAGAAGAAGATAGAGAAGAAGACCAACCCAGCGAATATATGCACAAGGATGAACAAATTGAATAAATAAAAGAAAAGGAAATTGAGGTAGAAGGAAGTCTCCAAGGGCAATTGATTACTAAAACTCCCATCAAACACCTCACATTCATCCAAGATTTTGATGAGGAAGAGGGAGACAACATGAAAATGAAAGGTGTACAAACGAAAGTCTGAACGGGGCAAGGCAAAGGAAATCAAGAGTCACCAAAAGGAGAGTTTGCCATGCCCGAGTGGTTGGAGAGGCAGCTTGAGAAGAAGACTCTTGCTTCGAAGGATCCGAGAGCAAGGCTAGAGACCATCCTAGCCTAAGCACAAATCTCAACCAAGAAGGAGAAGAAGCCTAAAGTTAGATCCAAGGTAACAATGGATGCTTGTGGGTCCTGAACCATACAGATAGCAACACTCGTGGTAGGCTAGGAGGGTGTAAGCTATAATGTTTCCACCATTAATTTGGGGAATGCTACCAAAGAGAAGAAGGTGGGACATCTTGAAGAGTCAGTGGCTACAATGGTGCACCTGATAAGAGAGGACAAGGTCTCGAAGGAAGAACTTAAAGCACAGGTGGCCACCTTGATAGATTACATCCAACAATGGTCTTCAGTGGATGACATGCCTACCACATCCACGACTCCACCTCAACTGCTGTCCAGAGAGAAAATTGACAAATTAGAGAAAAGAAAGAACTTGGACAAGACTACAGAGAGCTAGGTCCAACAAGTCTCGTACATCGGGAACATGGGTATCGGTTGGGCTGTTCGGACAGCCAACAAATTCTTGGATCTACAACAATCTTTAGAGAGCATGAAGAAGATCTACACCAACTTCCCTGCAACCTATGATTCCACCTATCCAAAAATTGAGGCCATCCTCCAGTTATCGAAGGCCACATGGGAAAAGGAGCTCTCATTTAAAAGGGATGACCACTAGCTGGTGGACATGTGGAGGTGGGATTTCGATAACAAAAGGGAAAGGTTGGAAAAAATAATGGATAAAGTGGATCCGGACATCGAATGGGTCAAGGAAATTAGGGTAGACTATGCCTGATATCTAAAGTTGATGATGGAGTATGATATGTCTACGGTGCGGATGGATCCAGAGAAAATAAAGCCTTATTTTCAAAAAAGGATGGAGGACGAGATGTCCAATGAGGTAACTATAGATTTCATGATTTTTTCCGCCCATGCCTTTTCCCAGTTGGAACTATTCCGAGATCAAGCCACAAAGTATGATGAAGATTGGAAGAAGCTTGAGGACAACTCGAAAGAATGGAGTTATCAGATGCTGCGGTCCAAGATAATTGAGGTCGACAAACTCCAGCCGGTGATTCTAAAATTCATGGAATATGCAGCTTTGAAGAAGTAGGAGGGAAGCCCTATTATTAGTGAAGAGCTCCTGAAGGAATAGCTACAACAAAAAGAGAAGTCAACAAAAGACAAAATGCTACAGTGTTGTCACTAAAGGACAAAATAGGGAAAAGACAAGAATGTAATTTTAAATTGTAATATATTTGGGGTAGGTGAAACCCTATTTTGTAGTGAATCTTGGCCACACAATGAAAATAAATCTTGGCCATTCATTTAGCTTTTTGAACACTATAAATAGGGGGTATCCTCTCATTTCAAAGAGAGTTGAGTTGTTGTAAAGACATGCTATTGAAATTTATAATGAAAATATATTGACTTGGTGTATTTTATGATTTCTCCACATGTTTCATGGTTCAATCTCCATTGCTAAATGCTTTGTTTAGATTTACATAGCTATTTTTAGTTAGATTCAAAGTTCTTAGATAGACTTTAGTCAGGCTGTTCAGTGATTGTAGAAATTTTTGTTGTGTTGATGCCTTCCAGTCCATACTTTTTGTTGTTTGCTGCTAGTAAATGGCCTTGCAAAGTTAGCCTAGGCTGAAATTTGAAGCTGCTCTTTAAATATTTATCTTTATTCATGCATGTAAATGGTGGATGAATGGTAAAATATTTGCAGAACTTTGAAGATAGCACAAATTTCATGATACTGTAGATTTCTTGGTTAAGTGGAATTCTGTTGAAGGGAGCTATCCATAGCAGAACCTTCATGATCACTGTTCACAGTTAGTTGCAGATCTAGGAACCTTCTCTCTTCCTTGCTCTTTTTCCTTTTTTTAAGAAATAGTTCATGTCAAGGTTCATTGCACATTGTAAAGCCAAACTTAAAGAAAACATTGAGGTTTTAGATTGCTGTTTGAACCTACAACAAATGACATCGTAACTCCCACTTCAGAAACTTCAAAATTTAAGATCCATTCCACATCTAGCTATGTAAGTCTTCCCTATGATCACCAACAAAATCACATCAACATCAACTGAGGAGTTCCATGCAAGTCATGACCTGACACCCGAGAGACCTTGGGGATATTTTCAACAACTTGCTATTGGAAGATTTCCTTTCAAGAGAGGTAGTGCACACACGCATTACTTGTGTTGAAAAAGTGTGTAAAAACACCCATCAACACAAAGGTCAAAGCATTGATGGCACAAGAGTTCACCAAATTAATCGAATCAAGGATCATATACCCAATTAAACATTCTACCTAGGTATCTAATCTTGTGCCAGTTCGAAAAAAATGGTGATATTCAGCTCTATGTGGATTTTAGGGATTTAAACAAAGCCTCACTGAAAGATCACTACCCTTTTCCATCAATGGAGCATATTCTACATACTGTGGTCGAATCAAAGATTTTCTCATTGCTCGATGGTTTTTTGGGTTATAACCAAGTCTATGTCAAATAAGGAGATCAACATAAAACAACATTCACTACTAAGTGGGGAATGTTTGCATACTCATAAATGCCCTTCAAACTCTCCAATGCTATTGCGACCTTTCATCAAGCAATGGATATCACTTTCAAAGGATTAATTAATCAGATTATTCTAATATATTTGGATAACCTAATAGTCTTTTCAAAATCAAGGGATGATCACTTTGATCATCTGGAAAAGGTTTTAAAGAAGTGTCAACAATTTAGGATTTCCTTAAATCCTAAAAAATGTGTTTTCAAAGTGCCCCAATGCAAGCTACTCGGTTTTGTGGTATCAAAGGAACGAATAGCGATAGATACTAAAAGGGTGAAATCTATAATGGAGCTATCTCTACTAGTCAACTAGAAGGGGCTACAGTCTTTTGTGGGGAAGATTAATTTCATTATCCAATTCATTTCAAACTTCGCAGGCATCACGAGACCTATCACGTTAATGATTAAAAAGAATCTAATGTTCAAATGGACCCCTGAAGGAAAGAATTTTTTTGAGAAAATAAAGGAAATTATCGTTGCAGCCTTGGTGTTAGCTAACTTGGATTTCTCCAAGGATTTCTTGCTCTACGTCTACAACGACCAACATAGCATAGCTTCAATGCTCACTCAAAAAGATGACAATAGTAGAGAGCATCCCATCACATTCCACTCTAGGACTCTCAAAGGATATGAGGCCATGTACAACTTTATTGAGAAACAAGCTTTTGCTATTATTAAAATCCTAAAGAAATTCTGACACTTAGTATCGGCCAACAAAATCACCATTCTTGTCACCCATCCTAGTGTTTGGGAGCATATCATTGAGGGTGAAATAACTGAAAAGAGGGCCAACCAGATCACCAAAATCCTAGAATATGATGTAGATATTAGACCAACCAAGCTAGTTTTGGGAAGAAGTATTTGTGAATACCTTGCGCAAGAGTTAAGCTCCTTAGCAAAGGAAGAAATCAACCAGGCCTACACAAACTAGTTTGAGCCTGACGAGTTGTGGGTGACTGATTGGACACAGTATATACAAAAATGGCATTACTCGATCAACATTACACCTCACAAAAAGTGATACTACTAATAGCAAGGCACCAAGTATGTACTAATTGTAGGTATTTTGTTCAAAAGAAATTATGATGGCATCCTGCTCCGATGCTTAGATAAGCCATAAGTGAAAAGAGTTTTAAATGAATTTCATAACAATCCTGAGGGTGGAAATTTCTCCACCAAGACTATTGCTTTGAAGATAATGTAGGTAGGATATTACTAGACTTCCATGTTCTCTAAGGTGCACCATCTAGTGTGAAGATGTACTTAGTGCCAATATTTTGTTGGCAAGCAAAATAATTTTTCCATGCCCCTAAGCCTGATTGTAACTGAAGAACCCTTTGCCCAATGGGGTTTGGATTTCATCGAGATGATAAATCCTATTTTCAGTGTGAGCCATAAGTGGATACTTACATCAATTGACTATTTCACAAGATGGATGGAGGCCATTGCTCTGAAAAATGCTACAAAAATTGAAATTGTGAATTTTCTCAAGGAGCTGGTAGCAAGGTTTGGTTTGCCAAAAAATGTCATATCCGATAACATACAAGATTTTGTGGGTTTTGGGATGTTATATTTTTCTCTCAAGCATGGGGTCTACCTCAAGAATTCATCGAATTATTACCCACAAGGAAATGGGCTGGCAGAATCGACCAACAAAAACCTAATTAGGTTAATCAAGTGCATCAGATCAAAAAGACAAAGGGAGTGGCACAAGCACCTATGAGCTGCTCTATGGGCCGATAGAATTATGCCCAAACAAATCTTGAGTGCGTCTCCTTATGAGCTAGTATATGGAAAGGATTTTTTTTACCTGTTTCTATAGATATTCTGACATTGCAATTGTTAAAGGCTTTGGAAGTCAAAGAAAGTAGTGGAATGGAAGTTAGGTTGGTGAAAATCCTAAACCTTGAAGAAAAAAGGAAAAAAACCTATGAAGCCATGATTGGTTGCCAACAGATAGTTAAACGATGGTTCGACGAAAAGGCCTCTGACCCATATTTTTAGGGTGCTATAGTATAATGAACGCACTGACAAACCAAGGCAACATGTAAAATTTGAAGCCCTATGGAAGGGTCCCTTCCAAATTCACATGTGCAAAGAATAGAATGTGTATGGGATAGAAGACATGGATGGAAATTTTTTGGATATACCAGTAGATGGTATTCATCTAAAATTGTTCCATTAAAGTGTGCAAGTTCTTTTTAAAATTTTCACAGTTATGTACCATATGTAATTTTTTTGTAAAATACAATTATTTTTGTGAATAAAGCTATGAGAATAACACAGGAAAAAGTGGAAGCATATTATATATTATGTTCATTGAAAAATTTACAATGTAATATGAGCTTGAGGCTCTAAGAGGCTTGAAGCTTGCTTGAGAAAACCCAAAAATTACAGTGCAAAAGGGAAAAAGGAGGAGGCACGCTAAAAAAAGGAAGTGAATTTAAAGCCTCCAGGACATTGCTAGGCAGTTAAAACGACACTTCGTTGGGTTTTTCTTCTTTTTTCCTTCTTCTTCTTCTTCTTCTTCTTCAATAGGGTGGAAAAGGGGGTCAACACAAAAAACGTGTAGGCTCGACACACCAAGGACCTCAATCCTAATTCCCATGACTATACACCATAAATTAAAAATACTTTTTCCAATTGAGCCCAAGAATGTGCTCCACACTGAACTCCCTCAAAAGGAAGGAAGCCACGGGATGAGACAACGAGTGATGCCTCTCAAGGTCCATAGTTTGAAAATACATAAGAAGAGGTAGCCAGACCATGTCTTCCCCATAGTCGATGTGCCTGCGGAGGTCCATGGCATTTAGAATACTGCCACCAGGGATGGCCATTTGCATGATTTTTCCAAGCCCATCCAAATATAGAGAGTCAAACATGGCATGACAACTCAATTATCCAAGGCTTGGATATATCCAAGTCGAGAAGGGATGCCACGAAGCATGAGATGACACTAGAGTTACATCACGACTGGTTCTCGTCCTTCACATAATCCTTTCCGAGCACCCACTTGAACACCACCAAAGTAAGGTGATTGTTCTTCCACGGCGGGATTTTAATTCAGTCGCTGGTAATTTTTCCCATGAAGGAGTATTATGGCCTTCATTCTAGGAGCTGAATGGGAGTGCCTAGGCCAAATGACATGATAGAAAACAGGCTAAAGCTAGCGGAATGGGATACAAGGAAAGCTTGCTAACTAAAAGAGCTTTTTCAAGTGAATATTTCACTAAGGTAGCATAACTATTTGTAGAAAAGGCGTATCAGAGATCTCAACCAATGGAAAATATGCCGCCCGTTAGATGGCAATGAAAAAATATCAAAGCAACCAGAGGGCGAGAGATGAATCATACAGAAAATATATCACCAAGACTTGAGAAATAAATTTGGGTGTTGGGAGTAAATGCTCACGTATGCTGATCACTGTCATGTGTCCATTGTTGTCATCAGTGCTAGCTTGCTTGTTTATTAACATGATAAGTTATGAAAAATTAAATATGCACGTATTTTTGGAGTACTTTACATTGCTTAAGCATGCTTTCCATGGCTAAAAGCACGCTTTCTAAAAACATAAATCTTATTTATGAAAAATGTAGTGAGGAGAATGTACTAATTACATTCTCTTGGTGAGTTAGGCATTCCTAAGGCATACGGATCCCAAATCCACACGTATCTCCTTGGTGGTAGCATTTAGTAAGCTAGTGGTAATGACAATGCCTCAATGAACGTGTGTGCAAGAAGAATTGAATGCACCCAAAATCAATTTTTGCTAAGTAGAAAAGTGCAAGTAGTCATTTCTCTGAGGAAGCTCTTTGCAATATTTTTTTCAGTACAACAATGGTGGAAACATCAACTTCAAGTAGAAAGGTTGGATTCTCATCTAAAAGACCATGCTATATCAATATATTTGGGAGATATTCATTCACTAATGTACCAAAGCCAAAAGAATGGCTTTTTTCCCATACCAAACCAATACAAGTAGGCGACCATGTTAAGGAAGAGGTCATGCTAGATTTTGCAAACAATATTTTTGACCCAAAAGTAGTGGTGAACCCTAAAAGCCTTAGGGAAGGGGAATTTGAAAGAATGATCATACATGGGACAATTGAAGGTTTTGCATCACAGATTTGGAATTGTGGTTTGCCACAATTCATGTTGTCTGTTGTACACCCATGCCCATAGTTGATAGATGCATGTGCCAAGAGGTTTGACAAGGAAATAGGGGTTATAGTCAGTGGAAAGATAAGGGTTACAATGAATGGAGCAACCATCCAAGATATGTTATGTATCCCTATGAACTGGGGCACTGAGAACTTTGACCAAGAAGCAATGGAAGATTTCTTAAAAACTAGAACTAAATAATTGGCTTTTTATGAAGATGAAACCAAGAAAAAGTTGGAAGGAGGTCAAATCCTCTTCCCTTTGCCATGTAGGAAATTCAAAAAAAATCTTCAAGCCATTTTTGCAATGTTGGCCTATATCTATGGCTACGATGATGACACAAAGGTTTATCCTTTTCAAATGGGCATGGCTTTTATGCTCAAGAGGGAAAACAACCAGAAATATTATGATTTCACAAAGATAATAGCTAAAAAGATGCTGGAATAGTTGAGGAATTATGGCATTGAATGCAAGTTCAGGTGCTCTTCTTTTCTAGTGCATTTGATCTTACACGAAAACTCTGAGTTTCTAAGAAGATACTTGTCATTATTTAGGTTTGATGTAAAGGGGTCATACTAGCCAATTTTGGTCTGGACCCATGTTCTTTCAAGGACATGGGATTATTACTGGTTTATGGATTTTTTTATGAGGCTAGTGCTCATAGACTTGTCCCCACACCCTTCAATTTGTTTCTCTCTTGAATTTTTGCAATGGATAAGAGGCTCATAGACCCCGTTGGATTATTTTCTGGGAGTTGAGTTCACATTCATCAAATTTCATGGTTTTGTTAAGGATCCTTTCAAGCTCCCTAAATTTGTAATAGATAGGGTTTATACTTTGGAGGTGTTTCATCAGGTAACTATTGCTGACAACACCTATGGCACTAGAAGGCACAAGATAGGGATTTACCTAACACCCCTCACCATTGCTAGCAATCAAGTAACATTGATGAAAAGGAAGGCACATGAGGTGCTTATTAACAAATTGGTGCACTTGGGCCTCGTTCTTATTTGTGATGCATGGAGCTACAACCCGATAAAGCACCTCCCAACAATGAGGCATGAGAGTCAAGAGTATTTTGAATCAAGAAATAACCCAACTGAAGAGAGGCCCAAATTGTACATCAAATTATCCTTCATAGCATTTGATTGACCACCATGGCTTCAATTTTGTGTCAAGGTGGTAGAGTACCAGCTAAGCCTTCCGATGGGCAGGTCTCTAAGTACACAATTGAAGTGTCTAGGGTGGTCGGAGAGAAAGATGGTGGATTTCTAGAGGTTTTGATAGGAAATGAAAAGCCTCAACACCATGTATGGGGAACTCCAGCCACATGATGAAAAGTTTGATGGAATTTATGACAAAGAGTCTAGCATTGAGGATAGTAATTTTGAGATCAATCAAGAGATTGAATAGGGAGAGCTTCCAATCTACACTTCCTAGCCTTAGGAGCCTAACAAAGGAAAGGGGTTGAAACAGAGGGACTCGCAAGTCACATCCTTTGTCAGCACCCCCGAGGAAAAGGAAAGAGGACCCGATAGTCCCCAAAGAGGTCCGCTATGGCTACAGAAGGCCAAGTTTTAGTGAGATTGATTGCCAAGGGATTCAAATCTATCAGATCTACTCATACAAAGAGGATATGAGTCCAAGACCTGGGTGGACCCGGTGCACCAGCCAGAGGGGAGGAAAAAGTGGAGTCCGCTCTACCAGGATATTTAGCTTTAGTGACCTCGGTAAGTTTTTCTCCCCCTCTTCTTTCTTCCTCTACATCTTTGGTTGTTCCTCCACCCCCGTTTGTGGAAAAGTGTTCTTTGTCCATGTATTTCAATCTCTTCATTATAAATGAACCCCTAGCCATATTCAATAATGAACCCCATGAGGAAATCCCATGCACCGAGCAAGCATCATCCACGTTGGCCATGATTGATTCTTTAATCTCCCTCTTAAGGGCCCCCATTGAAAAAGTTGAAGCATCCATGTTGCCAATTTCATTGAATCCATCTACTTCTGGGAAAATGTCACCTTTTCTGCCCACTTCCCCTTTCACTCTAATGGGTGTTCTCCCTCTACAGTCCACATATGGTATCCCACCATTTTCTATGATAATGCTCCCCTTCCCCTCTCTGCAATCCCATATAGCCAAGGATTCTCCTTCTGTGATGGTATTTAGTCTCCCTCCAGGTGATTCTATTGCTGCACAAATCATCAACAGCCCACAAAGTCTTTGAGGTCATTTCAATGCAATGAATCTGGCCCAACAAACTAGAAAACAAAAACTACAAATAAAAGTCGCAACACAACCAGCTACAAAGAATATTGAGGCTTGTTTCAATGAAGAAATTGGAATTCCCTATTGATTGCTATCATGAAGCCGCTAATGTCTAAGCCAAAGGGAGAAATGCATATGGAAGATTACATTAGAGCTATGGGCTTGGATTTAAGTGAAACTTGCCTGCGCAACAAAGTGGCTTTGGCTAAGGCCACCCAGAAAGTGGTCTATACTAATTATGAGAAGTTGGACAAGAAATTAAAGAAGGCAAGGAAAAGTTGGTAAATGTAAAGGACACAATGTGTAGGTTGTAGGCAGAAATCAAGGGCAGAGAGGTGGAAATGGCTCACATAAGGAAAATATAGGATCAACAAGGGGAAGCAACTAAGTTGCTTGAGGAGGCCCAGAATGAATAGAGTTAGCTTTATGCCGAGATAGAAAAGTTAAGGGTTGAGCTTGTTGTTGAATGTCAGACAAATGCAGAATACCAATGTATCTAGGAGAACATGTAGGAAGAATTAGATAGTGTCTGATCTCAGGCTTTCGACAATCTATGAAAGGCCCAGGTGGAAATAGAGAGGGAAAAGCAAGAGAATTAGGAGATCGAGTCCATTTTGTAGACTCACGATCAAAAGGTCAAAAGGTTGAGCTCTAAACTAAAAAATGCCATCTAGGAGAAGAACTAGATGGAGGAAAATATGAAGGCAAGGGAATCTTAATTCCATCGAGAATTGGCTACAATGCAAGGATCTGAGATCCTCCTGATATTGAAAAGACTGATATCCACGCATTGGGAAAGGATCATAGTTGTAGTTGTTTCTCTAAATCTAGTCTTGTAGTTTCTAAGGGATGCTTGGGAATTAGATGAGAAGGTTGGCCCGATGACCAACCAAGTTCTACAAATTTATGCTCCTTGAGCTGTGGAATTGGAAAACCTTATTTCTAGGTTATGCACAGGCACTGAAAAGGTTTTAGGAGGCATAGGAATTCCTAATCGGAGGGCCACCTCAAGGAAAGCAAGTGAGTTCATCAACTGCTACAAGGTCTCAATAAAAAGCAAAGAACGCTAGGTAGTGTTGAATAGAAAGGTCAATGAGATCAAGAAGGATTTCAATGTTCTGTTTGATTTCGGATTACCCGCCCTTTTCTCACTAGATGGAGGAGTACTATCAATTGAGCAGATTGTGGATGCAATCAGACACAAGGTCCAAAATTCTACATAACTCCTAGGTATAAGCCCGTCACCCACTATTGATGAAATTGAGGAGATTCTTCCCCTTTCTCGACTCTATTACCACATTAGGGTTGTTTCATCAAGGTGGGGAGGTGTTTCTTTTAAGGAAGTTTTTGAGGTCGATCAAGCATACAAGATTCTCTGCACTCTCATTTAGTCCACTAATTTGGATTAGGAAGTACAACACTCCGACTTACTCAAACTCCAAGAGTTACTAGAGCTCTAGGTTCATGCCTCCATAAGCGAAGGCCCCCTATGAGTTGCTAGAACTGTAAAGAATTTTTTTCTTTTAATCTTTTTGGTTTTTGAATTTTACCTTTTTCAGATTCAGGAGAAGTTTGTGCCTAATGAAGAAAAGATTGCTCCCAAAGGCACACAATGCACCACGTGGTGGTTGCACAAATTTTGTATATCGTTTTCCTTTCAAGTGCAAGCTGGGACATGTGTCAGCTTGACATGGATTTTCTTCAAAGCTATTCTCATAAATTTGAGATTGTCTGCCCAATCAACACATCATCTATTTGTTCAGATAATTTTTTACTTTTGTAGAATGATCTCTTTAGGAAAAGTTTTTTGGAATGCAGTGGGTATCTTGTCTTCAAGATGGAACCTTCGAGTTGGTGCCATCAGTCTGTATGATTGATCCATTAGATTTTTACCAGGTTGTGTTAGATCCAATTATTTTCTAATTGCAATCTTTGCTAAATATCTAAATCCATTAATAAAGTAGTTGGGACTTAATGAGCAAAGATTGTTGCGATCTAATCAAGTTCTAAGATTGGATCATGGGCTATCAGGTGTAGGCACCTGTTAGTTTCTAATTCTAGAATTTTGGTGGCGGTGTTCTCTCCTACCAATTATAAATAGGGGTTGGCAGCATAAGCAAAAGTTAGAAAAATTACTTCAAAAATATTTTCGAAGGAAATAGATCTAGTAGGGAATTTTTATGTTTTTAGAAGTAGAAAGTTTTACAAAATACTGCTATTCTTTGGCATGTTATATTTTAACTCAAACTATCATCGGATTGGCATTCGATCTTTGTTTTTTAGTTCATTTGATATTGAAGTTTGATCTATTTAGAGGAAATCTTTGAAACTGTACATATTATGGCCTTTGTCAAATTTCTTCTTTATGTTTTTGTTCATGTTAAAAACATTGTGTCAAGCTTATTTTGATAGTTTGGGTAACTAATTTCCATATTGTTAAGCTTCTATATTGAACGATAGCTTGTGGAAATTGGATTATGTTTGTTGAATTTTTCTATTTTTTGTGAAAGTTATTATTTTCCGTAGGGTGATCCCACAATATTGGTTTACAATTTTTGGTGAAACTAAACACTAAACTGATTTTTTCTAACTAAATCTTCTTTTTGGAGCACCTATAGCGGCTAAACCATGGGGAATTTGAAGATGATGTAAACTAGTGATTTGTGACATTTTTTCTGTAGATTCTAAATATATTTTCTTCAAAATTTTGGGAATTAGATTGCACTTCTTTTTCTATCTCCCTCAAAAACTAGTTTTTTCCAGTAAACACCATTTTTAAGGAGTGATGCTCACTATATACAACATAACTTTTTTTCCATGAAGGATAAAATTCTAGTTTTTTTGAATTTAGATTTGTAGCTACGATATCTAGCACTTTCGTTTGGTTTCATAGTGTTTTATTGAATATTTTTCCCTTAATCAAGTTTCAAAGTCAAACCAATTACAATTCAGACATAAGTGAACCATATACAATATAACTTTTTTTGTATGTATCAAAATTCAATTTTTTTTTTGTTGGATCAAGGACTTCAATATCTAGTGCATTGATATTTTTCAATTTTGTTTTGATAATCTGCTATTTTCTACATGTGCAAAATAGAGAGCTTGATTTTTGATGAAAAACTTATGTTTAATCAAACTAAAAAAACAAATACATAATAAAACCAAAACATATTAAAATTATATTCGTTGGATAGCTCATTTTGAGGACTACCATCATCCAATTGGGTCTATGAAGTCTCCTCTATTTTCATCCTCAAATCGAGTTTCAAAGGGAAATTTTTTGGAGAAATTTGATGCCAGAGGGGGAGAAGGGGGGTTCGAATGAACCTAGGTTCAAGTGAACCCCCCTTTCCACTAAGTTTTTTTTTGTTTTTCATTCTGGGAAATGTGGAATACGGTGGGACCCAACATTAAATAGGTTTGCTCGAAGGGGGATTCGAGCGAACCCCCTTTGGGTTCGCTCGAACCAAATGTTCGTTTGAATCCCCAAAAACCAAAATTTTCTCCATGGGGGCATTTTTTGCAATTTTCCTTCCTCACTGGAATTGTAAACCAGTTTTGTGAGTTTACCCCATATTATGCCGCAAAGGGAGAAAGGGTTTTCTATAATTTTCTAGATATTTCTATTGTAGATTTTTCCTATATCTGATCGAACCTTAATGGATGCTTCCCATGCAGATATTTGAAAGACTATACTGTACCTTTACTAAGCCTTTGTTGCTCATTTTCTTCCCAAAAATGAAGGGTCTATGGCATTTTTTGTCTATCATATCATTAATAGGAAATAAGTTAAGGTTTTAAATGTTGTAAAAGCTTTGGCGCATCACCATTTTTATGTTTTATTCACATTTCCTTTTACCTTTTCCCTCCAACACAAATACGAGCTGACTTTCTATAAAAATCTTGGAGGTTATTCAATGAGGTGCAAATTGGTCCCCCACTCACTGAATTTCCAATAAAGTTGTCAGAGAGGTGCAAGCTTTGATGATCAAAACTATCTAAAGCCTCCAAAATTTGAAGTAACCATGTGCTCAATTTCTAGTTAGGGGTGACTCTTCTCTTGATCACATTGATGGTGATCATTGAATCACCCTCCAAATATATTTTGATCGCCCCCAAGCACTTACCAAACTGGAGACCCAATCACATTTCTTGGAATTCAGCTTTCTTTATTTGTCCCATCGACTAATCTTTTCGCCCATACTGCCAACCTTTCACCTTTATGGTTTTGGATAATACATCTAGCACCAGAAGGGCCCAAATTACCTTTTGTAGCCCTGTCAAAGTTCACTTTGATCCAACCTTCATTTGGTGGGTTCCATTTCACATCTACCCTTGAATTAATGCAAAGATCAACCTTTCAAGTCCCATAAACGAGAGGATTCTAATTTTAATTATTATTATTATTATTATAAATTTAAAATATAAATTTTAATTAAATCTTACAAATTAATATATATATAAATATAATTTAATTTTATATGAATTATTGCTAAGAAATCCAAATATTTTAATATTATAATTTTTTTAAAAATATTTAACTTATATATATATATATATATATATATATATGAGTTAAATAATATTAAAATTAACATTTTAAAAATTATAAATATTATAAATAATCTAAAATATTATACTTAATTTTATGTTTAAATAATTAAATTTGAAATATTAGGTTTATAATTATTTATAAATTTTTTATAAGTATAATTATATAAATTATAAAATACTAATTATAATTTCCTCCGGATTAATCCTACTCTCAATCTAAGACAAAACATGAAGTGGCTACCATCACGACTTCTACCATCGCCTATAAAAGATTTTGAATGTTGCAGAGAGAGGCCCTAGAAGCCATAAAGGCGATATTGGGAGCCGAATACCTATCCTCCACCTATCGGTATCAAGTAAATAACGACATTTCTTTTGTGTTTTTGGTCTAGAGTGTGGGGGAGGACGCAAATAGTCGCCCTCAAAACTTTGTGGATTATGAGATTTTCCTTGTCAATTTAAGATTAGTGAATTTTTATGTTGAAAAGTTGAGGTTCTATTCTTTTTTCCCTCAAACTTTGTGGATTATGAAAATTTCCTTGTCAAATTAAGGGTTTTTTACTCATTTAAATATATTAAAAGTATTTGAATTTTTAATTATTTTTTGGATTTTAATCAACTTTTTTAGTAGGGGAGAGGTTCTAATAGTGGTGCACCCTAATTTTTAAGTTTAATATGATTTTGTATATGTCATGTTAACATTAAATAATTTTATAATCATGCATGCAAGTATAAGGGTAATTTAAATATTCTAATTTTAATGGTGTATGGCTTATCAAACACATGGACAAGGCAGATTAGTGGATACCTATTTGTAGGGCTCATAATTATGGTCAATTGAAGGTGGTGGATGTGCACCCTCATTGTAAAACACCACCAACCCCATGTGTTCATATTGACTTATTTTCAACATGCAACCTTGCATGTTTTTAATAAAATGCCAAGATATTTAACTGACACTACTTCACACTCAACTCCTATACGTCCACATTTAGTAAGTGTGCCTCCATATTTGTATGTATGGGATGTTCTATAAATATGAAACAATATTTTTTTCAATGTTGTAGTATACAACATTAAACAATGCAGAACAACTCACCATCAATTGTCTTCTTCCCCAAATCTTGTAACATTTTTACTTATGTTTGTTCACATTTGATCTACTTGTTCCATGCCTTTGAAGGGATTCAACAAAGATAATATAGAGGTTTGTGTTGAGATAATGTGGAGTTTTATATGATCATGTTCATTGCACTCATGTAATGCCCCAAGCTAACACACTCAAAACCAAAATTGACAGAACAACTCTTTTTGAAATGATAACAACACCGATAATGCAACAATGGCATGTCACACTTGCATGACAATGTGCATACAAGTTTCAAAATGAAACAACAACAAGAACAAGCTAACTTCACAATTACATAAGAAAGGTGACAAAAGTGGGAGACTAACCAATCGTGGGATAAATCCACTATGATGAACAAACAAGAGAGAGAGAGAGGACAACACCTACATGACAATTATCTACTAAACCATGATTCTGTTCTCTTGCAACACCACACCACAATAGGATGATGTAAACATAAACCTCCAATCCACATCAAAACACACTTCACAACTCTAAACACAAAGGAAAACCTTCGCAATAGTTTGACTAACCAAGATGCACAACTCACCACAAATAGGAATAATGACAAGTCACTTCCAAACAACCTCATGCTTCCCAAGACATCTTGTCACAATTTGATGACACACAAGTAGAGGAAACTACTCCAAAATACCCCATGACCTATGAGGAATTTGAAGGATACCAACAAGGCTGACCATAAAGGCTTACAACCTTCCCAACACTTCACAAGACTAGGTGCAAAATCTCTCTAACCCTACGTTTGACAACTAGGTAACTTGGAAGAAGGAACATAAAATGAGGCAAGAGAAGCCACAAGTTCTCAATGAAAACCCAAAAGGATAAGAAAACAACACCACTAGACCCCTGGGACCATGAGGAATGACTTTTGTTTACATGGTTTTCCCATACAAGGCCTAAAAACAAAGAAGAAAGATCAAGTCTTGAAACAGGGAAACTGCATTAGGTTTTTGAGGGTTTTGAAAACTAAAACAATTAGAATGGAAAAACTACAAGGAATAATTTTTTTGACAAAGGAATTTACTTATAAAACCTCTATCTAACAGTGGTTAAGAGGGCTTATATTGTAGTTTTTGTATAGCAATGAGGCTGCCCAACCACAAGACTAGGTTACCCTAGTATGATACCAAGCTGAACCATTACTTATAGGGGTGCCCAAATAGTGTTACGAAATTTCAAGACATATTGGGTTAATCCTGGGTAAGACAAGGCCGCCCCATTATAGCACCAAGCCACCCAACTGTGAAAGATCACCCTTAAATTCAATTTAAGCACCAAAATAAATGTTCCTAAGTTCATTATAATCTTTGCATATAATGATAAAGATAAGCATAAGTAAATCATGCTTGATACAAACACCAAGACACATAAATTATCAAAATACTCATTCTACTATAAATTTTACACCCATCTCAATGAGAGGTTCTAAATAAAAAATACAATATAAATGAATGATATACATCTATCTTCATGAATTAAACTTGAAATTTCATGATGCCATATGTTGTTCCTTGATCCACGAACATCTAATCCCCAACAGTAGTTCCATGCCACCTAACCTCGTGGAATTGAAAGGATCCACTCCCACTGTGCTACGAATAGTGACATGAGCCAAAATCACAACACTCGTACCAAACACATGGGGAGAGGTTTTACACTCACACCATACATGATAAAAACACAATTGTGGACACAAAAAAAGTAACTCTTTTACTTTTTCTTGTTTTGTCCCTCCTTGTGCTTATTTGGCTTGATTTTTCCTTGATTTAATGTTGTAATATGGCCCACATATTCACATTAGGTCTTGAATCTTTATGAATCATTAAGACTTTATGATGTCTTGTAAAGGTGTTGTGAAGTGTTGTAAGACATTTTCACACTTTTCTAGACTCTTCTTATCATAATTCATCTATATAACCTATTTTTATCACTTACCAAGTCTTATTCTAAAGTGTTGTAAAGTCTTGTAACAAACTTTCATGCTTTTCTAGACTTTTCATCACCAAATACACCTTTCTTATGCTTTATTTGGCCCCTTTATGCACTTACATGCCTTAATTAAGTGTATTTTTAAATATAAACTTGACAAACATCATTAAAGACAATATAATTTCCGACACCCACTCACATGCCTTGAGTGGGACCCATTCACCCAGGGTGGCGAATGAGTCCCTTTTGGCATAAAATTCAAAATAAATTCAAATTACTGGTGGGTTTTTATTCATTAAGACCAAAGGTCGGCATGTGATGTATGTTTGAGAAATTAGGGCATAATTGTGTATAAATACATTGTTTTCTATTCATTTAAACCCCCATTCATCCAATCATTCATTCTTGCATTCAATCCATCTAAGCATTCACTCAAGCATCATAGCATCATCCAATCAAGCAATTATCAACCATCTTGGAGCAGCCATTGACATATCTTTCGACTTCAACAAGAAGGGTTTGGTGAGTTTATGACATTTGAATGTTATTTGTTCATCTTTCCTTTTTTATTTCATTTCATTTCATAGGGTTTGATTACCAAAGTGGGGTTTGACCAAGGAAAACCCCTATACTCTAACCCATAACCATTTTCCCCCTCTTTGCATGTGTTTTTTTAGGTCTTGTAGGAAAATTTATCAAGGAGAAAGGTGTCAAAAAGTGGTCAATAAGTCATCTAAGTCATCATAGTCAACATAACCCTAATTAGAGCTTGAAGACTATTTTCAACCCATTTTTTGCAGATTCAGATTCGACAACTTGACAAGTAGTGTAGTGCCCCTTCGTCCATGATGTCCTTGTGTTGCCTCTGACTCGCTTGTAAAGTTAGTATTGATTGGCATGATTTGAATTGATTCAATTTATTCGGTTTGTGTTTTGAGGTATTAAATAAAGTAAAAGTTATAATACTTCTGTGTTTTTTGTCAAATAAATTATTATTAATGTTTAAAATGAATTAAATAAATCCAACTTGAATATTATAAATAAATAAATGATTGTGGAAGTAATGAATAATAGTATAATAAGCAAAATTAAATAACTTCCTTATTATTATTTTCGGAGGATAAAATACTTCATATGCAATAAAAATAAGATTTCTATTATTATTTCTTTGTGAAATAAATAATAAACATGCAAAGAAATATTATTTGAATTTCAAGATTCGGTTATGGGGAATGTGAAAAGGCATTCAGTTAGGAATTGAAGGGGCACCTACAGTAGTATATTAGTACCTCTGGCATGAGAGTCGAAAAACACAATATGTTTTCAATTTTGCACAATCAAAGAGAAAATTGGTTCCCTTTCAAGATGAGGAGTCCATTGTTGAATTTGGGCGTACATGAATCCCTTTCAAAACTCTTGGCGAAAAGCACGATATGCAGAATGAACTGCAAAAGGGAAGTATTATAATCTTTTGTTTGAGGGAAGATATTTTAAAAGGCACAAAATATGAGATCAAAGGGGAGCAAGATACAGATCCAAGGTTCCCTTTATCACTGGAGAAACATAACAAATGAAGGGAGGCTTGCACGAAGAAGATTAGAATCCCACGAGCAGTCAAGCGTAGATTCAGGCTTGAATGGTGAGTCTTTCTTATTTTTAATTTGTAATTCTATCGTAGTCTCTGGCAATGCCTGGCAATATCTCAAAATTCATCCTTCATCTAATCTGCCTGTTGAGTCTTCTGGAACATCTAAGGGTTTCGTTAGATTTCAATATAAATATTTTCTGCAAACTCTACCATTTAGTTTTGGTATCTATTCGGCTTCTATCTTTAAATTGATGGAATATGGTTTGCCTCTCTCAAAACAACCTTCCATGGCGAATTGGGTCTCTTGCTCTGTCATAGGAAGTCACAAGGATTTAAATAACCTGCTTAAATTCTACTGCCAATCCATCGCAGTTGCTACACTTGAAAATAAAATGTTGTCAATTACCTTAAAAAAAAATAAAGAGCTCTCCATTGATCGTGGTGAAGATTAATTTCCAACTTCAAACTTGAGCGCGTCTCTAGAAACTCACTAGCAAACATAAATGTGTTTAAAAAGGAAAAGTTGTACATTAATTCTCCTTCTCTTAAGTCACGTATTTGCACCTCACCTTCCTCCTTCCCTACCATCTTGTGGATAACATGTGAGTTTTAATAATAATGCAAGTAGATGGCGATATTTCCAAATTCCAATATTCACTTTCTGATATACTTGGCAACATGTCACTATTATGACATTTAGAGTTGAGACATTGTATCGAATTAAATAGTCTCCCTGAAACCTTTGGCAACCCGCCATAGCTACAACTTTTAGACTTGCAAGGGTGTAGAAATTTAATAATCTCTCTGATTCTGTTGTAACCTGTCGCTGCACTGGAACATGGTAGGGTGTATAGAATCAAATGACCCCTCTGATTTCTTTGCCGTCCTGTCTCAGCCGCGAGCTTGAGCATAATAGGAAGTTTAAAAGTTTAAATAATCTCTCTCTCCTTCATTTGAATGATTATTTCCATAATATCATTATTTTGGGTCAAATATCATAATATAATTATAGTCCATATCACTTCAATACATGAATCTTAAGAATACTATCATATCAATCTTTATCGTGTGGAAATGTGTTCAATTACCACAAATGTGAATATAAATATCTATAGATGCTTGCTTGTATTGAGTAGAAATAGAGTATTGAATTTAAATAATAGGAAAGTGACGATAGGACATGTGGCCAAACATATTTTTATATTTTATAAATGTTTTGGAAGTTGTTTGGCTAGGGATTACTCTTTATAGCTCTTTAATTATTGTAGTAGTTTCTTATTGAGGATAACTTAATTGTTAAGTCTCCTTTATACGATGTAAATAGGTGATGTTTGTGCTCCGATGTTGAGTCCTATGTTTGAACATCAATCATATCCTCTTTATCATGAGTATCCTTGAAACCTTTTTCTCTTTGTTCGGGACACTGGGAATAATCATTATATCCTCCTGCCAAGTGCAAATATTATTCATTGTATTTGAAACTAATAGAATTTTCCATCCTTATAAGTAGTAAATCTTGTTACTCATATAATCAAGTAAGTCTTTGTGCTTCTTTAATCATTGTAGAAAATAGTGAACCTAAATTGGGACTAATAAAGTAAATAAGACTATATTTAGGTTGAAAATGGTTACTTAAATAAAGATAAACAAAGCTAAGTTTCCTTGACACTGAAAATTGAATGAAGGTTATTTCCATTATTAAAGGATTAGCAAATTGTCTAAGAAGAATAAGAAATTTAGGATATTATTATTACCACAATTATTATGGTTTATTCTTTGTTAATTTGTAGGTGAATATTGTTATTTTATAACCTTTAGAGTGGAATGGTAAGGTTAGTGTGTAAGCTAAATAACTAGGAAATTGTATTAATATTGTCTTAAATATTATTATTCGAGGGAAATAATCTTTTAATTTAATTATGAGATTAATGATAAGGAATATGATGGAATGTAAAAAAAATATATGCCTTGAGATAATTTCGATATGTGATTTTAGAGTTCCCTTATTTATTTTAAATTAATTCTTTTTGAACAAATGGATAAATTGCTTTTGATTGGTCATTGGTCATTTAAGGGTAATTTGGTGTATCCTATTTGTGGTATCCTCTTTGGAATTCCTTGGCTTTGGAAGTATTTTCATTCCATTGGGTTCATGTTGTTTTATGAGTGACTTGACATACTCTTTCATTGTGACTCTTCTTGTGTTGACGTGAGTTGGGGATCTTCTTTAAATTAAATTGTGTTGATATTCATTTAACCTTACATGGGGAATTCTTGGGTTGTTTTGAGTTGTGGGGGTTTTATTAATTGATTTTGTGGTGGAGTATTTTGGATACTAATGCGATGCTTGGTTGTGATAAGTTTATGCTTCTTATTGAATGCAGTCTTCCCACTTTTATTATTTTGGTGAAACATTTAATTACATTGTTGTCATGTTTGTTGATTTTTATCAAAGGTCATTTGTTCACCAACTATATGGGTATCTTGTGAGGAGGAAATTGAGGTCTCCCTTGGATGCCTGGTTGCATGCTTTTACCTCTGTTGTTGAAGGATTGTTTTTGGATGTTTCCATGTTGGTGTGAATGCCTTTGGAGATTAATTTTGATTCAAGGAATCCTTTGTCAATTAATTTGGGTTGCAATGTAATTGGGGACTCGTGTTTTGTTTATGAGTTGTGGATAGTTGATCTTCTTGAATTTTTGATTTATTTGTATCGAAGTTGATTATGTAATTTGGATGGAGTTGTTGATCTTATTTTAATGTATTCACTCATTACATTTGAATTGAAAATAGTTCTTTAAGGTCTTGCAATTATTGTTGTTAGTTCTTTGATGGGGAAACCCTAGTGTAAACTTTTTGAGATACTTCCAGAGGCTTGAGATGATTGTCAGTTGATGTTCTCTTTTTATGTGCCTTGATGTGGCAAGTGTTTTGGTTTCATGATTTTGAAAGGGTTGTACTGGAATTGTTGAGATTTTGATTATAGCGAGATGGGTAATGCCTCCCATGTTTCTCTATTGTGATCTAATGTTCTTATTATGTTGTACAACCCTTGGTTTTGATTTGATGTTGTTGGGTCTCTAGGGAGAGTGGCTCCTCATGGGGGTCGACGCCCCATTTAAGGGGAAGGGCACAGGATAACCCACGAGTGAGTTATTAATTAAGTGAAAACCTAATAATTAACTTAGGAGGGTTGGGTAGTAATATCATTATAAGATTTAAAAATGGATGCCTCATCTTCATTAGTGCTTCCGCAGACTAATGGAAGGCTGAGAAGGCCGTGGTTGGCAAGGTCGTGACCTCGTATTCATGAGAGGTTTACGGCTCCGCATGAGTCACCCTATGGACCGATGCCTCCAGTTGGGAGGAACGGCACAGGACAGCCATAGATGGGACCAGTGCCTCCAATTGGGAGGAAGAGCATAGGACAGCCCATGTAGGACTATGCGATGACACTCTCCCCTAGTTGCCCATGTGTTTTACTTTATTGTGTTCCTCTGGAAGTAGGTTATGGGAGTTGGTTTAGTTTGTGGTTGAATGGACTTATATTGATTTTTGGAGTATTGCCTTGATACATCTTTGGTGTACTTTGTGGTCTTGTATGATCTCATTGATATTTGACTTATGACCTTGTACTCTTATGGTACTGTGTTATGATGTTATTTTATTGTTTAATTGCAATTTGGAATTGTATTATGTTTATTAATTTAGTTTGATTTGGAAGTGTTTCATGATCATCCTTTGATTATTTGTTTACTGGTCATTGCTTGATTTATGTGATGGGATTTATGACTTTAAGTTATTATGTTGTCTCTTGGATGTTGTTGATTATGTCATTGTAATCCTTGAGTTTTATGATACTTTTGTATGGCGTTGAGTCTTGTGGTTCCCTATTTGGATGTTCTTGGTTGAGGTCTCTTTCTTGTTAGCTCCTAGCATGGGGGGTGGGTCTTCGGACTCACATGGTTGGGTGGAATGTGCTAAGCACCCCATTGGGTCCCTAGTCGAGGATCGAGAGGTGTAGATTGGTGCTGTTGCGGCGACTCCAGAGTTGTATCCGTCTTGGAGCCAGTTATGTTACCGTGTATTCATCTGTTCATTTGTATCATGTTATCTTGTGTATGGTTTCCATACATGTTTGGAAACACTGTTGTATCAATGTACTTCTAGAACATTGTATTGTAATGTAATGTTAAACCTTATGTGGCTATTGGCCATGGCAGTTGTTATTCAATGTGTTGAGTTAATCATGTATATGTTGCATTTGTGTACACAGATGGTTTCTTATCAATGATTTATTTTGTATGTGTTACATTTGTTAATATTTACTTTGTTATGGATTATATCTTTGAATTTTATTCTTTATTGTCATTGTGTGGATCTAAGTCTCATAATAACTCCTTGTGTACCCCAAGGGATGTATGTGTTAGTGAATCTACTTAAATGAAATTCATGTCATGACTTAATGTGTATTACATGTATGTTATGTTATCTTTAAAAAAAAATTGTGTAGTGATTATTGTTCATTTGTCCTTTGGGGTTCACACGACGGGGCGTCACAAGTAGAAAAGTGCAGACTAGGACCCACAGAGTTGACCTTTGACTTTTCAAATTTCTATAGGTGGACTGATTCACCATCAGTGGCAGGGTAGAAAAATAGTTTTCTATAGCTATGTGTTCCCGACATCCCAAAACTTGTTCCGACAGTTTTTACCAGAAGTAAGACTGATTCGCCATTTGTGGCGAATGAGTCCTAGTGGGCATCAACATTGAATTCTACAAAATTCTAGAATCTTCTTAGATCTGCTTCCGATTTCCAGGTGCACACCTTTCAGTTTCATTCAATTTAGTTTTCATTTGTGCATGTTTCTAGTTCATGTTTTCATACAACACTATGTTTTCAAACACTTAATATTTCTTAGTTTTCATACAATAATTGATCTATTTTATTAGTTCTTTGCATTTATTTTATTTCATCTAGGCATATTTCACCCACATCACATCCATATTTGAATGTAACATTACATTTTGGCACCTAATCTTATCTCCTTTTAGGTGAAAAACCCTAGAAGGAGCATAAAGCATTTTGGTTTTCCAAAATATTTGGTTACAACTCCACCAACACATCATATATCAACAATCATCCAGATCACATAAAGGATACAATACATTTCATCACATGGTACAATCACAATGGCATAACAAAACCACATTGGCTAAAATAACCAATGTCATATTACAAATCCACATTGGGCCAACTCACCAATTCCATACAAGGATCATCCATGGTAAAGCTCACCATTGTCACACGAAAGGAACATGGAAGAAAATTATCATCTTTTAGGTGTTATTCAACTACACTAAGGTTAAATGTTAGAGAGAAAGAGAGAGAGTGTGTCATCGTGAACACTCATGTGGGGCTTAGCATGGAACCAGGTACCCTCTCGTATAGAAAAGAATAATTGACCTTACAAGTCTTAGGCTCCATGATCAGCTCATCTTCCTCGATAACCTTTAGCCTAAAGGCATGAGAGGGATACCATTATCTTTATTAGTTTATTACCCCTTTTTCATTAATTATCACTTATTATTAATAAAATCCCCACACCGTGATTTCCTATGTGCCACTTTGGGTAGAGTTCACATTGGGAGCCACTGCCATCACTCTCTTTAACACTTAGACCCTAAGCTCATCACACCCTCCAACTAGTGTGACACGAAAACCAATACAAAAATATAATTTTTCCCAATTTCAATGATACTTTCCCACAATGCATATTATCACATTTCACGAGGTTCCATCTTTTCCAAACATCCAAATTCAATCATTTTCATACAAAACTTTCAAATTTTCCAATATTTTAGAAGCGTAAAAAACATGAAAATTCCCAAATCCACCATGGAAATTCATCAAAATTTTAAATTTTCAAAAAAAAAAAATTCTAACTAAAACATATGAAAAAGGGGGAGGATGTCCTTAAGGTTAATGTGTAAAACCTAAAGTCAATTCCACCTTTTCCTAGGATTTCATTAGGATGCTAATCAACAAGGCAAATAGAGTGGCTTTCAACCATGAAGGTGAGTCAATCAGATTTGGATCTACATCCTTAGTGCCTTGGAAATAGACTGGAAGTGATTTGTTGTGATTAACCTAATTAGATTATATGAACTAATATGAAAAATACAAGAACCTGACAAATAAAAAATTAAAATAGTAAATTGTAGGTAGATTTGGAAAGTGCAAGAGACTATGTACCTAGATTGAAAAATTGGTTCTAGTATCCATAGAGGACTAGGATTCCTAGGGTCATATGGGTCTCTGATAGGATGTACTGATCTTCTACTGGGGTCCTCTAATAACAGATCTGAGCTTCTAATTTCTAGTTGTAAAGTTGTCAGAATGTTGTTGGAAAATTTTGTAGGTGAGTTTCTATGTCTAAACAAGATGTAGGGATTTGAATGCAAGAATAAACAATTTATCTTCAAGCTCTCTTCAATCCTCTTCATACCTAAAACCTACACATTCAAAGAGAAAATATTGGGCCATTTAGGGTCTTGCCTCAGTCAAACCCTGTGTAAGTGTTTCCACTTCCATAATGCCAATTCCAATGACAAAATGATGATGGAAATGAAGAAATGATGAAATCACATAGTGTTTCAACTCACCACCGTTCAATGACTTCCTTGAAGGACTGAATTCATGCACATCACCTCAAGGTCTTGATCTTGCTTGCTTGATTTTCTTGAATTCTCTGGAGACCTACAAAATTGTTAGCCTTCACAAAACAATGATAACATGAGTTCACACATAAACTCTACATAAGGTTTGACATGATGTTAGGATCTTGAATTGCTGCAATAAAGCTCTAAAATATTACTCTTAACTTGTTTGATAGTTCTCTTGATCACAGTAATTTCTCTCCAAATTTTTGTTAGATCTCAAATGACACAATAACTAGGTATTTATAGGCATTTCTCTAATTTCTTGAGAATTAAATCCTGATAGTCGACATTTGAAATTTGAAATTTGAATGTTAAAATGGACACTCCAACATATTAAAAATTGGTCCCTGATGGAATAGGGGGACCCATATGCCCATATGGGCATATGGATCCTGGCCCTATTTTCCAAGACATAATGTATTGGGGGAAAAATATTAATTACTTGCTATTGTTCAATGCTTGAAATTTCTTGGAAAGTGGTACATATGGGCTATAAAATGCATAATTTAGGAAATTAGGGACCCAATTAGGCTCAAAAATTTAGGGGGAGAAAAGCATAGTGTGAAATTTTCAAGGGTGATAATTTACAATGTTACATTTAGCCCTCACTTTAGTGAGAGTATGAACTTACGCTCAGACTCACACTAAAGTATATAATCTATGTCAAGAGGGATCTAATTGTCCAAGTGTTGAAAAGATGGGATGGCTAAGGATCAAGGGAGGTGATCAAGCCCCCAGGATCCAAGATCCCATGGAAAAAAAGCATAAGCACAAAGGAAAACACATGTAGAAAATGCAACAAGACCACGTACAATAACAAATAATGTCAATATGAAATGAAAAAGGAGGAGGGTATGTAATATCATGTCGTGTTATTCTAGGACCCATACTAAAGGCATTCATGAATCACACCATAGAAAAGTATGATATTTGCTATGTGAATCACAAACAAGAAGGCAAATGGGCTAGTGAAGTCTGATATTCACTAGGTGAGCCCCCAAGATAAGGTAGCAAAATGAGAAACATACTAGGTCTAGTGAGGACCACTTTTCACTAAGTGTACACCCATTTCAACCATGCTAAGAGATAATCACTAATAACTCTGATAAGGTGCTACAAAATGATCAAAATGTTATGCCAACGCCACACTAAGTTTAATGCTTGTGAACAAAGTGAAGAAAAAAATGCCAATGTCAATGCCAACACACCACTAAGTCCAACATCTGTGAACAAAGTGAAGCAGATAATGCCAATGTATGCCCCCACTTTAAAGAAATTACAAAACACCATGCTGTGAGAAATTAATTTAAAGTAGAAAAATGATAAATTTCATGCAAGAAAAGGATCTCACAAGAGCTTATTTGGAAATCCCTATGCCAATGATATGTTTCCAAAGTTGCATCATGACAAGGGTTTACCCCCAAATATAATGCAATAAAAAACATAGAATATCAACACATAAGGGATCCATAGATTTGGGGTCAGTATATTTCTTTTCTATAGTGATATAATATAGCTTAGAACTAGCATCATTACCCAAATACTTATGGAACAACAAACACAATGGAGGAATGACACATAGAGAGAGAGGACATAATTTTTTTTGGGTCAACATGGAAGATACCTAAATGTCTTAATTCCTTGCATTGTCCCTGAAAGGAAAATAGAAGACAAAAATAAAAGACAAAGTTTACGGTATATAGAAGAATGAAGATAAAAATAGAGAATATCATGACAGATTCATTCGCTTTGTATCCTTGCACCAATAGAGCAACAAGGGTCATCCAAAGAAAAATCAAAAACATAAAGACAATTCAAGTAACACAATACAAGAGATCACATCATGTGCTTGAGAAAACATAAAGGAGTAATGCACATGCAAGCTGACCTAAAGTAGGTCATTTGCATCCCAATCTTGTTCATCATATAAGGAAGGAGGGCAACTAGACTAAGGGACTATAACAAGTGTCATACTAGGAGCATCACCAGGTTCAAAACTTGGTTGGTCACTCTCATTAGGAGGATCATCATGGTTGCTCCCATCTAACTTTATTTTCTTTAAAAACAAAACATTAAACTCATTATCCACCTCTTCATCAATTTTAGAAATTTTATCTTCATCATCCAAATTAATCACAATGGGAGGTTTTATAACAATTTCTATTGTATGTTCTTGTTTCACTTCTTGTTTTAGGTCCATGTCTTGTTTTGGTGAAAGTTGTAATTCTTCTTGATTTTTTCGCATAGGTGTTGAATTATCATGCATTGTTTTATTCTTTTCTTCCAGTTGATGAGCAATAGCATGATGCTTATTCCTACACTCTTTACCATTTTGGTTTCTTCTTGCATGATTTTAATTTTGTGATGGGGTAGGAGTGGGTTTCTTGACCATGGTCTCTTGTCTTCCCTTAAGGGAGGAATTGAAGGAACCACCAGGGGTTGGGAAACCACTATTTCTGTAGGTCTATACACTTGTTTTATCCTTTGAGGAACAAAAGGAATCATTCAATTGTATCTTGGTATTTTATATGATGTGGGTAGAGGAACTACAAAACATTTACATTGGTTACTTGGAAGGAAAACTGCTTCAGGCATAGGTTCATCCATAATTGGCAAGGTAGAAGGAACAACTATAGTCTTCTCATCCTCGGGTGGAATATTTCTAAGGGATAGTTCTGCTATATGCTTTGCTTTAAAATTTTTGTATGATTGGAAAAAGAAGATCTCATGAGGTTTAATAGGTTCCACAAGTTGAGGCCAAAATAAATCTAATGAAAAGTTTTCACAAGAAGACAAAGGATTAAACCTACTATGATGCACTCTGAATATCTCATTTTCAAAGGGGAAATTTATGCACTTATAAATAACTGATAGAATGACATCCATTGAGTGTAACCATGGGTATCCTAGCTTCACATTGAATTGGTCTGATGTCGGGATGATGAAGAATGATACATCTAATTGTTTTGGTCCCACCTTAAGAGGAAGAGTGATCAAACCTATTGTAGGGAAAGAAAAACCATTATGAGTTTTCAACCATGCTTTTGATTGTTCATAAGAATCTTGATAAAGCTCATACACAAAAAATAATTCCTTGGTGATCACATTCTCTACACACATGGGATCAATGAGTATCCCTTATACACGTTTTTCATTGATACATCTCACGATATAGAGAGGACCACCAGGTGCTTGTATGGATGCATCATTATGGGTGAAAGCAATGTTGGGTAACATAGTGGTTTGGACCTTATGATATTGAACATCAATTAAAGCAACCATGCCATCTAATTCCTTCTCATTGTTATTGCCATCATTATTCATACCATTATTCATATAATCAATCTTATCAATATTCATCTCATAATTCTTAATATCATAAGCTTGCACGAAGTTGGAAGAATGGTTTGGCATTGGATTTGTAAAAATCAATAGTTTTTGGTTAGGTGAGGAAACAAATTTATTCCCTTGTTCACTAACACCACCCAATTGGATATCTTTAAAATCTACGAGGTCTTGAACTTGATGTTTAAGACACATGCATCATTCTATATCATGTCCACTTGTGCAATGATTATGATAAAATTAATTTGGATTATAATTTGGTGGTAAAGGTTTAGTCATGTCCACAGGTCTAACGGGAGGCAATCAAATTAAGTTCTCATTCAAAAGTTGTAAAAAAATTGAATAGGGATTGTCAAGTAACTAGGTAAATTGCCTATCACACGGTCTAAATTGGTACCAGGCTAGACCGATGGCAACAACTTGAGGTTAAATGTGGTTGGTTGTTTGAGGTGTATGAAACTTGATAAAGTTCTTATTTTATTTCTTGAATGGTTGATAGTTGTTTTGAGGTACGGATTCATACTTCTTAATATGAGTAGATGAAGATATCTCTTCATACTGTCTAACCAAATTTTGATAATCATGAAAGGTCCTACACAAATGTATGAAGCATGGAAATTTCATTAATAAGATTTTATCCCTTATGTCAAGTTGTAATTTGTTAATGGACACTCTTTGGACATCCACATTGGGAAGAGTAAAATTGATCCTTGAATAAAGTAACTAATAGCAACTTATGAAATCTATGAACTTTTTATTTTTCTTTTGTTTGCATCACATTAAATAAATTATGTTAATCTTAGGACCAATGTTTATTTTGAAATGATTGAGGAATGCATCAACAAGCCTAATGAATGAGTGGATTGAATTATTCGACAATGAACAAAACCATTCCAAAGCCATGTCCTTTAATGACCTATGAAAGAGTTTAGCTAGGAGTTTATCCTAGAAAATAGTCACTACATAAGGTTGTATATACTGATATATGATTGTTAGGGTCTCCTTTACCATTATACTTGTCAAACCGAGTATCTCTATGTTTTGTGGCATTTATGATTTTAATATTTAAAGTGACCATGGGCTGTTTTTGACATATTATGATGGTTTTCCATTTTGGTTTTGGCTCAAAGTTGAGATTTGTTGTTGTAGTGAGGTTACATTTTGTAAAAATTGGTTGATGATGGAATCATTGGTTGACATATTGTTGGGAATGTGGTGAATATGGTGGAAGTGTGTATGTTTTGGGTGGGCTACTATGTTACAAATTTATGAGAGGGGATGAAACTTGAGGTGTGACATAGGAAGACCCAAAACCATAAGATTTTCCATTGGAAAGGCCTATTATTGGAGTTATATGAATGCTTTTTTTTATTTTTGAAGAAATAGTTGGATTTGTGTATGTAGGAATAATGGTTATAGTTGTAGGGAGGGAGACTTGAATTCCTCCTTGGATTTGAATGTTTCTCAAAGCTTGAGCACAACTAGCCATTGTAGGTACATTATTATCAACTATATGGGATAGGCTACACAAAACCTCTAATCCTTGATCATCATTAATCATTTTCCTCATGTTATCTATTATAGGAGCAACTATACCAATGAAGTATTCAGTCCTCACAAAGTCTTGAATCTTTTCTAAGTCCTTGTCCAAGTTTTTTAGTTTGTCTTCGGGAACATGGGCAACCATAGTCGCAACATCTATAAAAATAGGTGATTGTTAGGTTGTCATTGGTATGGTAGCATCAAGTATAGAGTCCAAAATGGGTTGATTATTGACAATAATTTACATGAAAGAGTTGGAAGACTCAAGATCCATGGTGGATGTAACAATAGTGTAGGATGCCATAAGTATAGAACTATGTCTCATTGAAGTATTGGTAATAGGACACCAGGTCATGAAGCTCACACGAGTTTCAAAACACTAAGTGTACCCAAGGTGAACAGTAAACCAACACATAAACACAATAAATAGCCAAAAATAAGAATCATACAATAGAACCAAATAGAGAATATCACAATACAGGTCTATGCAAAAGTTGATTTAGTTAACAACAAGAGGACAAATACACTTGAGGTCGTCTGAGTCCTAAGCAATTTTTTCAAAAATTCAAATTTTGATTGTGTGTGACTATGTTTAAGGTTTCCAAATTTGGTTCCAAATAGTTTGAATGGTGAATATTTTTCTAGAATTTTCTGAATTTATGCCAATGCAAGTGTGTAACAGTATGTGAATAAGAAATGACAAATTTGAATATAATTTTCTTATTTAAAATGCACAAATTGATTGATTCTAAGATGCTTTAAAAATATGAGAAAGATAATTTTGATGGAATTCTAAAACAATGCAATTTTATTTCACCTTTATGAACTATTATGCAAGATGCCTAAATTGATGCAATTATGAATTCCAAAATAGAGATCTGCAAGCACCAACAAACTGAGCAAACATAGACATAAATTTGTGAAAATTTTTTTTGATGCAATTGTATAATGACGGAGGAACCCAGGGGCATCTAAGTCCTTGATAGGGGTTTTGAAAACTAAAAATTGAGTGTTTGAATTTTTGTTTAAGAATTTTGTTTCTATCTGCAAACTAGTTTGACAGTGACTATTTTTCTAGAATTGCTCAATGTAATTCAAATGCAAATGTATGAAAATACAAATGAAAAATATGAATGAAATTTTTAATGTAGATCTAATCGAAGTGAAAAAATAATGTCATATGATATGTAATTTTTTGAATTTTTATTCTTTTATGATGCAAAAATGAAACCCTAAATGGGAAATGCAAAGAAATTGAATGAAAAAACCTAGATATAGGGTTTAAAAGACTTCCAATTTTAGAAAGTTTATAATGTCAAAACATTGGGTTCACCAAAATGAAACATATGAAAAAGGGACATGATGTCCTTAAGTTTAATATGTAAAACCTAAAGTCAATTCCACCTTTTCCTAGGGTTTCATTAGGATACAAATCCATGAGGAAAATAGATTGACTTTCAACCATGAAGGTGAGTCAATCAAACCTCAATCTACATCTTCAAGGCATTGGAAATGGATTGGAAGTGATTTTTATGATTAAACTAATTATACTATATGACCTACTATGAAAAATAACAGATCTTGACAAATAACAAACTGAAACAGTAAATTGTAGGCATATTTGGAAAGTGCAAGAGACTATGCACCTATCCTGAAAAATTGGTTCTAGTATGCATAGGAGGAATGGGATGCCTAGGGGTGTATGGGTCTTTGATAGGGTATCTTGCTATGATTTTGGGGTCCTCTGATGACAAATCTAAGCTTCTAATTTCTGGTTGTAGAGTTTTCATATTGTTGTCAGATAATTTTGTAGGTGAGTTTTCGTGTCTTGCCAAGATGCAGGGATTTAAATGCAAGAATAAAAATTTTATCTTCAATCTCTCTTCAATAAAATTCAGACCTAAAACCTACACATTCAAAGAAAGGGAAAATGTTGGGCCATTTAAGGGATTGCCTCAGTCAAACTCCGTGCAAGTGTTTCCACTTCCACAATGGAAATGTCAATGAAAAAATGATAATGAAAAGGAAGAAATGATGAATTCACAAAGTGTTTCAACTCACCACCCTTCAATGGCTTCCTTGAAGGACTAAATTAATGCACCCTTATGCATTTATAGTTTTCTTCAAGTGGATGGAAATCAGGTTTTTTATCTTTATCTTATTAAATACTAGCCACCCTTTTGCATTTATAGTTTGCTTTCCTTTGCCTACAACTTAGACAATATTTGGCAAGCATGGCCTCAGATTCCTCCTACTTCTTGATGTGGATAGTATCCAACTAAGTTTCTAAGTGGGTGATAATGTCCTCCTTCATGTTGGACATCAGGTTGCTCAATTCTATCTTTAAAACCCCTATAGATGATTTCCCAATAGTGGATGTCCTATCTCCTCTTGGTCTTTTAGTGAAGGTTCTAGAATAATTTCTGTAGACCTTACAAATGTCTTGAAATGGTATATGAGAGATACCTCCTTGTCCAATGAGGTTGAGAGTATCCATACAATCATCATTGACTCCCCTCAAAAATACCAACTTGAGGGACTCTTTAGACAACTTGTTTTATGGGTTTTTTTTCAAGGAAAATTGAAATCTCTCCACATAGTCTTCTAATGGTTCATCCTTCTTTTGTGACATTCTAAAAATATCATCTTTCCTCCTATCAGGCCCCCTATAATAGTTTTTGTACTTCTCTAAGAACAATGTCTTCATTGTGTCCCAATTAGGAATAGTGTCCCGACCTAATCCCATGAACCATCTTAGGGATGCATCTGTTAGAGTGGCAAAGAATATTTTGAGCCTAGGAGCATCAAAAGTATAGTCATAACTTCTGCATAGGGCATCAAATTAAAACATAAATGTATTTGGGTCCGCAGTCATTAACCCATAAAATACTGGTAAAGCTGAAGGATGGATGTTCTTCAACACTGTAGCCCTTTCTTGGTTAGTGATTGGGGACTCAATTGTTGCACGTTCAAGATCATCATCCATTGCATCACCCATGGTGTGGTATGTTCCCTCTGTAAATGTAGTAGATGTTGGTGATAGGGAAATTTCTTCTTCAATATTACTCTCGCTTTGAGTATTGGGTTCACTAATTTCTGCTATGGTTTCTTGGCATATAGAGGGAAGAAATATGCTCAAAGAATCTCTCTACCTCCACATACATGAAATATGGATTTATATAACAATGGTCCTACACAATGTTAGTGTATCTTCTAGTGTTGGAAAAGATTAATTCTAACAATCCTAATGTTGAAAACAAAATGTAAACTATGAAAGCTTAAAAAAAACAAGTCTATGAAGATAGCACCATCCCCAAAAATGGCACCAAAAATGTAAATTCTAAACTAATGTATTGTAAACTTGGTAGAACCTACACAATTTAGAGGTTTATTTGATTGAACAACCCACCCAACATTGTAAAGAATACATTAAAATTTCAACCCAAGGTTTGTAAACTTGTGATGGTGCAACATTGTATTTTCCTTTAGAGACTCAAAAATACCTAAGTTATCCTATTAAAGATATTCTACTTGCTGAAAACTCACATAATCATAAAACAGTAAAAGAAACAAACTAGAACTAATGGTTACAAGTACCTACAACTTAAACTATAACTGAACTTCTGCTAATAAGATATTACTAAATTTACTCAAAACTAATCAAAACTAACAACTCAGCTAATTTAACCTTTGGAGTACTATTGGTTAAACATTACATGCATATTCATGAACATTCATTACCATTAAGAAAATTATGAGATTTGAGTCTAACTTGCATATAGTTCATGAAGTAATGATAAATACAAAATATCTATTTAAACAAAGATAAATAACTAGAAAATGAAGTGAAGAACATTTACCTTGAGTGGCCTACTGAAGTGGATGTTCTCACTTAATTGAAACCAAATCTAACTAACATATTCTACAAATCCATGTAAAATTGACTTCATTCATTACATATCATGAAAGATTACATAAGATCTTCACAAATTGTATTCAATGAATATCATTCTGAATATTCATCATGTCTACAAACTAAAAATAATTGATAATGAAAGACTAAAAAGCCAACTAAATTATCTAAGGACTCAACCATCAGCTATATACAAGCTCGAGGGAGTTTTATTATAAGCAATGTAACTAACTATAATCATTAAATTCCACTCCTAGATACCAAAGCGTATAGTTAAGATTGAATTTTTCAAACCATAACTGAAAAGAAAGAAGAATCTTAATAGAACTGAAACTTTGTAAAATAGGTTTGCATGTAAAACACACAAAATATTTTCCAAAATCCTATTAGTAAAGGAGTCCTTATTTTCCAGCACTTATTAACTTGTTATAATGATGCACATTCAATCTCCATAAGGTGTCTTTAAATAGTAATTATCACATCCAGCTTAATCTAAAACTCCCCTATTTTGTTGTCCCAGTCTTCCTTCTACTACAAGTTCAACTTCCAACTACTACGTGCTACAGTTCCTCTTTGGATACAAAAAAGGTTAATTCGCAAAGCATGTACACTAATTAAAACATAGAATTCCATCCACATTTCATGCACACTCACATAGATATGTCATAACCATATTTCCATCATTATAATTTAGGTCCAAGTATGCATAATAAGTATGAAAAGATAGTATTGTTAGTGTGAAAAGGGTACTTTATCTAACTATTTCATTCTTAGCTAGTTCTCCACTAAAGTTCTCTTCACACTAGCTTAACTTTATAAGGTGGTTGAGCCTTTAATGACATGAGTTGTCACATCTCATAGGATGCCAACACTTGTCATAATCTGGTTGCATCTATCTCTCCCCATGGCCTATATAACCAAGGCATTTCCTTTGTAATTCTCAATTCTCAAGCTGAATATAACTTTGCATTCTTGAGAGGAATATAGTTTATTCCTCCTCATATTTCTGGTTTTTCTTTCCTCCAGTCATTAGATTCTTGGGTGGGCTAGTTAGAAAATCTCGCATGGTATCAGAGCCAAATTTGAGTTGTGGGTTAGCATTCCTTTAGGAAATCTGAGAGTGTTGAGAAAAACTGAGTATGCTCTTCTCTTGGATCCTTGGATGATTTGAAGAATCAAAAGGGTGTGAAAAAATATTATTTTCTAGGGGGGTTCATGCATTGAATTATCATTTACAGGTCTTTTGAAGCTTCTTGGAGAGATTTTGAGCTCACCATTGAGTCTAGAGTAGCTGAGATATTCAGATCTTCCCTTTATTTCATTTGAAACGGACATCGGAGGCTAGTTTTGCAACTGATCCAGAGGATCTTAAACCAAAAATTGAAGTTTCTCAAAATTTCCTAGAATCAACATCATCAGAGAGAGGCCGAAATTTTGACTCCAACACAACTCGAACATAGTCAAACAGAGCTACGAAGCCCAAGATATGCTTGGTCAAACCTTGGTCAACTCAGGGTCTAGGCCAGAGAAAAAAAGGGTCAAAATTTGACATTGCTAAAATTGGTCAACACTGGTCTCAACACGAATAGCTTGTTAAGAGCTTTCTGATGATGTTTGTTTCGCGCTAATTGGACTCTGTTTGCCCGAGTTACAAGTAGTCAAAGGTTGGGTAAAAATGTTGACCATGCTGACATCAACATGGTATAGTCAGCACCCAGTCATCACCATTGGCCAATCACCACATGACATGTGGCAACATAGTTAGCACCATGTCATCAACCCAGTCAGTAGACATCACCTTCAAGCACTTTGACTAGCAAATGACAGCTCGCCACGTGGAACCTCCTCAGCATGCGACGTGGCCTTCTCTATTTCTCCTCCATGGCAGTTGTGTCATTTGGTAAAAGTTTGTTGGGGGAATTTGATCCCCCCACCTCATACAAACTAGAAATACCTCCTACCAATCCACCTATAATCTCACCTTAGCATATATGGTGGAGATGTTTGTTTTAAACAAGTATAAATCAACGATGATGTATTTTTCTTAACTATAACACCACTTAAAGGGTGCAAACTGTGGGTCATGGGTGTTGAACCCACAAGCACCCCTTTCCCACCATTTAATCTCCACCAATGCACCACATGCTTGGTGTGAGATAATTTCAGGGCTTGTCCTTTTTATAATAAATCTAAAGCTGATTCTACCTAAAAATATAAATAACTACCCCTATAACTAAGGATTTAAATCCTTAGAATTTTAAAAGGCAATTATAATTAAAGATTAATTAAAACTTAAAATGGTTTTAAAAGAATGAATCCCGAGAGGGATTATTATATGAAATATAAACCATTTATTTTAAGGGGGATTTATTATTTTTTAAAACCCAAAATTATAAGGGCCCTTCAATTAAATTATTGAAGATTTGTATGAGATTTTTATGGTAAAAGGGGGGATTTTTCAAATGATTTTTACTTGTAAAAGGGATATGGGAGATATTGTAAAATCATTTGGTTATACACCAAATTGAGTAAATTTCTTGTATAAAAAGGGGGGTAGCTTAGGAGTTTGGGTAAGTGGTGATTTGGGAGAATTATCTTGGTGAAATTTTACTCTTATCCTGTGCTTTCAAGGAGATTGTTCTTGCGCACTTTGGAGGAGCTTTTCAAAATTTCTTTGTAATAGGGAGAATCTATGTCATATTTTGTAACTGTTATTCTAGAGAATTAATTGGATCAGTCCACTCATTTGAGAGGGACCTAGAGATGTAGTCATTCTTATGATGAAATCTGTTATCAATTCTATTTGCGTTCTCTCTCATTTCTCTCATTCTAAATTTCATCACTTTGTTACTTCTATTTATTTAATCATGTTCGCATGTTAATTTCAATTAAGTAATTTGGATTTCTTTAATTGTAATCATTATGCATTCAATGCAATTGTCATAGATCTATAAAATAGATCAAATTTGGTATCAGAGTTGTGTTTTAACTTGTATTACAGAATTGGATGCGAACACATTCTAGGAAACATCGAGGTGAAGGTGAACTTGAAGAATACAATCCTGAGATCGGCAAACGAAGGACTTTGCCAAAAATGGACGAAACTGAAGCTAGTAAAAGTACTGAGCAAGAGCTTGATGATAAGGCTTTTCAACGAGCCTTTCTTGACATGAAGGCTATGGTGGAAGAGTTGTATGTGGAAAAGAAGAAGTGTGAAAAGGGAGATTTGTTGAAGCAAGAAAAGAAGGAAGATCGAAAGGAAAAAGGAGGAAAAGATCCAGAAGCTCCATCTCCTCCATCTCCCCCTTCTTCTCCATCTTCCCCTTCTTCTTCTTCCTCTTCTACTACTATTAATCCTTTCAAAAGAAAGTCTAAGCCTATTATTAAACTAGATGTAAAATTTAAATTGCCTAAGTATTGTGGTGAGTTAAATGCCAAAAATTTAGGTGATTGGATCCAACAGGTAGAAGTATATTGTAGGATTCAAGGCCTAATAGAAAATTCTTCTATGATCTAGTTAGCCACTCTCCGGTTGGGAGGTACAACTCTCACCTGGTGGGAGAGTAGGAATTGGGAGGAAATTGCTCGCCATGGTAAGGTCAATATGACTTGGATGGAATTTATTGCTTCCCTTAAAAAATAGTTTTATCCTTTAGGTTATATGCAACAATTAACAATGAATTGGAAAACCTTTAGGCAATGTAAGGGTCAATCTATCCAAGATTACACCCATGAGTTTAGAAAATGAGCTATTGCTTTAAATTTTCCATTGTATACTCAGGATACATTACTTAAGTACATAGGTGGTTTGCATTCTTACCTAAGACATACTATTCTAATGTTGAGTCCTAATAATTTGGATGAAGTGTCAATCCAAGCCACTCATTTAGAGTCAAGGGGTAAGAACACTTTCAGTGATAATTTCTCAAAGAAACCATCTAAGTCTGAGGGGAATTCTAAGGGTAAAAACAAAGAGAAAGATAAAGGCAAAGGGAAGAAGTCAGCTACAGTTAAGGAAGGTGATAATCCCACATTCTCCCATTGCAAGAAAGAGGGGAATGATGATTCGAAGTGTTGGAAGCTTCATCTCGAATTAAGGCCAAAAAGATATGGAGGCAATAAAGGCAAGCAAAAGATTGCTGCGGTGATTCAACAAGATCTTGGATTTGACTCTAGAGATGAAACTCAGATTGTTGCGACTAGGGTCCAAGGTAAAGGGAAAGCTATAATTCTCTCTTCGGATGCAAATGTTTCTAATGAAATTGCAAGTACAAGTAAAGTATCTACTCCTCCTAAAGCTGATAAACAATGGAATGAATTGTTTCATATTTGAGTTTTAACTAAGCACACTAAGATTGACACATTGTTTGATACAGGTTCTCAAGTCAACTTAATATTTGAAGAGGTGGTAAAGAAACTTATTCTGGCTACAACACCTCATCCAAAGCCATATCCTCTTGGATGGGTTTGCAATGATGCTCAACTATAGGTAACAAAATAGTGTAAAATGAAATTTGCTATCACTGCAAACTTTGTTGATGAGGTAGATGTAGATGTTGTTCCTTTGGATATTTGTGGGCTTGTGTTAGGGAGTCCTTATCTATATGACAAAAAAGCAATCTTTTATAGGGGGGAGAATAAGTATCATCTCTTTAAGGATGGGATAGAATACATTATATGTGCACACAAAGTTAAGACTAATCTTGCACTAGTTAATGCTGGTCAGATGAAAAGGTTGGTCAATTCTAGTAAAAATTTATGTTAATGCTTGTAAAACCCAAAGAGGATGAAAAAGATGAAGCATTTAAGGGGTGTGATCCTAAGTGTAAAATTAAGATGGTCAAAATAGTTTCTACTTATGATGATTTATTTCAAGAGCCAAAGGGGTTACCACCTAAGAGAGAAATACAACATGAAATCCAGTTGCAGTAGGATGTACCTCTTCCAAACATTGGCATGTACCGTTTATCAATTTTGCAGAATGAGAAAATCAAAAATCAAGTTTAGGAGTTGGTGGGAAAATGATTCATCCATCCTAGTACATCTCCTTGTGGTTCTCCAATTGTTTTTGTTCCAAAGAAAGATGGGTCTTGGAGAATGTGCATTGACTATCGAGCCCTAAACAAGATAATGGTAAAGAAAAGGTATCCTCTTCCCTGAATTGATGATTTACTTGATCAGTTAAAACATGTAGTTTATTTCACTAAGTTAGACTTGAGTAGTAGATATCATCATATAAGAATTGCATAAGATGACATTTGTAAAACTACATTTAAGACAAAACATGGACTTTATGAGTGGTTGGTCATTTGCTTCGGGCTTTGCAATGCACCAACTACATTTATGAGAGTCATGAATGATGTCTTTTGTCCTTTTATTGATGATTTTGTCATAGTGTATCTAGATGATATTCTTATATTCAATCGAACTTGGGAAGATCATGTAACTCATGTAAAGAAAGTTCTTGATGTATTGAGAAAAGAAAAACTTTATGTAAAGATTTCTAAATATGAATTTGCAAAGACATCTCTAGTGTACTTAGGCCATGTCATAGGTGGTGGTCAATTGAAAGTAGACCCTGTAAAGGTTGAAGCTATTGTAAAATGGCCTAAGCCAAGTACAGTCACTAAAGTCAGAAGTTTCTTAGGTGCAGTCTAGTATTGGAGGAAGTTCATTGCAAACTTCTCCTACATTATATCACCATTGCACGCATTGGCCAGTATGAAGACAATTTTTTAGTGGGGAGCTCCATAGTAGAAGGCCTTCAACACTTTAAAGGAAAAGTTGAGCACAACACTAGTTTTGGCTTCACCAAATTTACACCAACCATTTGAGATCGAGATAGATGCAAGTGGATTTTCCATGGGAGTAGTGCTAATGCAAGGAGCAAACCAATCTGCTATCACTTTGAAACCTTTTTAGGTGTAGTTATTAACTATCCTACTTATGATAAGGAACTTTATGCATTAGTTCAAAGTGTTAAAAAATGGAAACACTACTTAATGGGGAAAGAAAATGTAATCCACACTGATCACCAACCACTTCAGTATTTGCATTGACAGTCTAAACTACAACAAAGTAGGCACTTTAGGTGGATGGGTTTTCTTCAACAGTTTCATTTGGTAATTAAGTACAAGAAAGGTGCCCATAACAAAGTAGAAAATATGATGTCTAGGCCTCCTATTATGAATGATTTGATTATCCTTAAAGGTAGTTGCATGGTACATGAAAGTTTTTCAGGAACAATATGCTAATTATGAAGACTTTGAGGAAATCTATTCAACTCTAATTGTAGGAAAACATGTAGACGAGAGAGATTACTATGTGCAGGATAAAATCTTGTAGCACTTGGGAAAGTTATGCATTCCAAAAGATGAACAAGCATAGGTAATCAGAGAAGCACACACCTCATTGATTGTAGGAAAATTTGGGGTAAGCAAAACAATGACTCAATTGTAAAAGTATTGTTACTGGCCTCATATGCAAGAAACTGTAACTATGTATATTAGAGGCTGTGTTATGTGCACAACAAGTAAACCTAGCAACATGAAATTGGGGTTGTACACACCTCTACCTATACCATCCCGTCCATGGGAAAGTGTGTCAATGGATTTTGTTGAGGGGTTACCTAGGTCTAGGAATAGAACATGATTATCTGTATGTAGTAGTTGATTGGCTCAACAAAATGTGTATTCTAATGCCTTGTAATAAATAGGTCACTGTTGAACTGACAACTCAGATGTACTTCCAATTTGTATGGGTTCATTTTGGGTTACCTACTTCTATTGTATCAGATCAAGATTCTTGATTCCTAGGGGAATTTTGGTCAGCTTTGTGGGGACTCATGGACACCAAACTTAAGGAGTACAACCTTCCATCTGTAGACCGATGAAAAAATAGAGGTAGTGAACATGACAATTGTGCATCTTCTTAGAGGCTACTACAAAAAACATCCTAAGTTGTGGGATGAAAGTCTTCATTATGTGCAACATGCTTACATCCTTTTGAGACTTGCTTTGGTTATGTGCCCAAAACACCGATGGATTTTTATTTTGGGAAGGACGATGTTGAAGATGGACACCATTATTCAGAGAAGGATTTGAAGTTCATCCAGAAAGTCCAAGCAATTCATCAGGCAGTTGAAGCAGAATTAGAGAAAAGTCAAGCCAAATATAAGGCTCGACATGATAAGCATTGCAGTGATCACCATTTTTAGGTTGGAGACAGAGTTTGGTTACACATCAGTAAGGAAAGAATGCAAGGTGAAGGAAGGAAGCTCAAGCCGATTTGGTATGGTCCCTTTGAAATCTTGGAAAAGATTAGAACCAACACCTTTTGCCTTAATCTTCCTCCATACATGAACATCTATTCAATTGTCAATGTTGAGAATCTAAAGTTGTACGAGCCTCCGATGATACTGGATGAAGACACAGACATTCAGGTTCCATCAGTTGATGATCTTTCATCAGAGTACATGTCAGAGTTGCCAGAGGATGTCATCCTAGACAGGAAAATTAGGACTTCACGAAGAGGTAATGTTGAGTACCTCAAAGTGGGACTAAAGGGGATGAATCCAAGCAAGGAAAAATGGATGAAGATTGGTAAAGTGAGGGAACTTTACCCTCACTTACTTTCTGAGTAACCAACTTTTAGAGGTCCAAAAGCTCTCCAGCGGGGAGGATTAATCTAGAGGATCTTCACCAAAAATTGAAGTTTCTCAATTTTCCCTAGAATCAACATCATCAGAAAGAGGCCAAAATTTTGACTCCAACACAACTTGAACGAAGTCAAACGGAGCTACGAAGCCCAAGATATGCTTAGTCAAACCTTGGTCAACTTAGGGTCCAGGCCAGAGAAAAAAAGGGTCAAAATTTGACATTGATAAAAGTGGTCAACACTAGTCTCAACATGAAGAGCTCATTGATAACTTTCTAATGACATTCGTTTCACACGAATTAGACTCTATTTGCCCGAGTTACGAGTAGACAAAGGTTGGGTAAAAATGTTGACCATGCTAATGTCAGCATGGTACAATCAGCATGCAATCATCACCATTGGCCAATCACCACATGACATGTGGCAACACAGTTAGCACCATGTCATCAACCTAGTCAGTAGACATGTCACCTTCAATCACTTTGACCAGCGAATGACAACTCGCCATGTGGCCCTCTCTATTTCTCCTTCGCGGTGGTTGCGTCATTTGGTAAAAGTTTGCTGGGGAATTTGATCCCCCCACCTCATACAAACTAGAAATACCTCCTACCAATCCGCCTATAATCTTGCCTTAGCATATATGATGGAGATGTTTGTTTTAAACAAGTATAAATCAACAGTGATGTAGTTTTCTTAACTATAACACCACTTAAAGGGTGAAAAATGTGGGGCATGGGTGTTGAACCCACAACCACCCCTTTCCCATCATTTAATCTCCACCAATGCATCACATGCTTGGTGTGAGATACTTTCAGGGCCTATCCTTTTTATAATAAATCTAAAGCCGATTCTACCTAAAAATATAAATAACTACCCCTATAACTAAGGATTTAAATCCTTAGAATTTTAAAAGGAAATTATAATTAAAGATTAATTAAAACTTAAAATGGTTTTAAAAGAACGAATGCTGGGAGGGATTATTATATGAAATATAAACCATTTATTTTTAAGGGGGATTTATTATTTTTTAAAGCCCAAAACTATAAGGGCCCTTCAATTAAATTATTGAAGATTTGTTTGGGATTTTTATGGTAAATGGGGGGATTTTTCAAATGTTTTTTACTTGTATAAGGGATATGGGAGATATTGTAAAATCATTTGGTTATACACCAAATTGAGTAAATTTCTTGTATAAAAAGGGGGGTAGCTTAGGAGTTTGGGTAAGTGGTGACTTGGGAGAATTATCTTGGTGAAATTTTTCTCTCATCCCGTTCTTTCAAGGAGATTGTTCTTGTGCACTTTGGAAGAGATTTTCAAAATTTATTTTTACCAGGGAGAACCTATGCCGAATTTTGTAACCATTATTCTAGAGAAACAAATCGGATCGGCCCACTCATTTGAGAGGGGACCAAAGACGTAGTCGTTCTTACGATGAACTCCATTATCAATTATGTTTGCGTTCTCTCTCTCTTTTCTCTCATTATGAATTTCATCACTTTGTTACTTTCATTTATTTAATCATGTTCATGTGTTAATTTTGATTAAGTAATTTGAATTTCTTTAATTGTAATCATTACGCATTCAATGCAATTATCATAGATTTGTAAAATAGATCTTCAACAATTTGAAGCGGAAGGTTCATTGCTAGATCTGGCAAGGAGTCATCATTTCAAAGCATTTTGGGTCAAATCCGACCCTGCCATCGTGCTCAGAAGACCCGAAAACCATAAAATTGATTGTCAAAATGTCAATTTTGGACAAAGTTGCCAAGTAAGGCAAAAAAATTTTGTCCAAACCCATGAACAAATAAGTAATATTTTTTGTTTTAAAATAAAAAATAGTTATTTTTGTTTTAAAATAAAAACATTTTATTTTGTTTTAAAATAAAGATGTTTATATTTTTAAAAATAAAATAAAAACACTTTATTTTGTTTAAAAATAAATAAATTATTTTTGTTTTAAAACAAAACTCATTTTATTTGTTTTTGTTATTTGCAAAAAAATATATTTTTGTTTTTAAAAGTTGCAAAAAAAAAAAAATTAGATATGTATTTTTATTTTTAATTTTTTTCAAAAATATATTTATCTACATATCTTATTTTCATTTTTATTTTAAAACAACAATTAAAAATTAAAACATTTTTTTTTTTAAAACAAAATAAAAAATTACAACCAAAAATATTGGAAATCTATATATCATTAAAAAAAACAATTGACTTTTGGGTGGTAGGGTGGGCGTCCCCTCTAGGAAGCTGGAGGGGGGTGGCATGTCTGCCATGGTGGTGATCAATTGGCGGCCTTTAAGTCTGAGGTGGCTACTAGAAAGACAGGGTGGCTCACATTGGTGTTGTCATTAAGGCAGTTGTATAGGGGTTGTCAGGGTTTTAGCTGGCCAATGTTCTGTGTCGATGGTTTTTCATGATATTTGCACTCGAGTTTCCTTGGAGTGACATCTCACACAATAGGAATTGGTACGGTTTGTTGGGGTGGCGGCGTTTTCGTCTCTTGGTCTCTTTATGGCAAACTTGGCTCCTTTTTGCCTTATTCATTTTTTTGATGTGAGAAGTTTGCAGTTTCTCGCCTTCCCTTCTATCAAGTGTCTCTGATAGGAGGTCGAGGATGGAAAAGCGTATGGAATTCATAGTGGAGGTTTCAGTTGTGGGCTTAGCTCGTTTTGGTGTGGATACACCAATATCCTTGCGTTCGTCAGTGAGACATGCTTCTTTTAGGGAAGTCACTGACCAGCGTTTGAAGTGGATTTTGGTGAAGTATGATCCGTTGGTGTTAGTGGAAGTGAAGATGGTGTTGGGCATAGTTCATTTGGATTCCAAGGAGTACGTGAGAGACAATTTGCATATCTCGTCCCGTTTCCTTGCCTCTCTGTTGGATAATTTGGAGCTGAAGGCAAAGGCTAAGCAATTACTGTTGAAGTTGTTCCAAGAGGACCTGGTCGAAGGCGTCAATGACGTGCTCAGAGTGGTGCTGGAAGGTAGAGGTTTTCCACATCCTTGTGACATGGAATGGGTCAGTTTGGAGGATACGGTGAGAATCTACCCGTTTCTTTTGGATTTGTAGGGTTTGGGATTGATGCAGCATATGGCTATGGCAACAGTAGCCATCATATTTCTGAAGAAGGTTTTCAGGTTGATGGCGGTGGACAAAGAAGATTAGAAGGAGGAATATGAAGGTTTTGTAGTTTTAAACAAATTCTTGTAAGCTGGGAAGGTTTTTTGTTCTTTTGGATAGTAGCTCTCTTTTGGTCAGTCTGGTTTTAGTTTATTATGGCATCCTTTCGCCATTATAATGGCTGGTGGTTTTCAAATTTTACTTGATGTTTAGTGGTCGTTAGTTTCTACAATTTTTGGTGGTTTGTTAGTCTTCTGGTATAGTTTTGCGGTGACTCTCGAGGGCTGATTTATAGAGATTTTATTTGCCCTCTTTCCTGCATAACAGACGCATGTTATTTTGAAGCTTTTATTATTATAAATATAAAATAAATACTCTTATATGTATAAAAAAAAAAAAAAATTTTAAATCAATTACAAAAACCATTTTAAAAAACTTTTTGCAGCACTCACTTGTTTGTGCAACACAACACTGATGCAGGGTACTGCATAGTACTGTGTAGTCCTGTGCCTGCACAGTCTCGGCCTTTGGGCTCCTTAATTTTTTTTGAAATTTTTTTTCTTGTGCTATGCGATTTAGCCTATAAGTTTTTTTTATAGGTTTTTAATATTTTTTTAATGTAAAAAAATATAATCTTTTTCAATTCCACTAATGTTTTTTAATATTTTTTAATCATGACTAACGGATTTTAATATTTTTATATTAAAAAAATTATATTTTGCACAAAAATCGTATCCACTTTTTTGACTTTTTAAAAAGTTTTAGTTATTATAACTTTTTTAAAAAGTGTGCCCCATTTATTTTTGCCAACACATTTTAATGTTTTTTTATATTAAAAACATATATTTTTTTGAAGTCCGCCACCATTAACCATATTTTTTACTATTTTTCTTTAAATTAAAAAATATAAATAACCATTTAATCTAGAGGTTATTTTCATGGGTAGTTAAATTGGCAGACTGCTAATTTTATCTGGAGGTCCATTAAATTTGGCGGAGTTTTAAACTATCTAGAAGACATCTAAATTTGGCAGGCCATTAATTTTGGTTGCAGTTCTGCTAAATTTGGTAGAATTTTTCAATACCCCTTCTCCGTTGATGCATTGATTTTTCAAGGCCAACTTTGAAAGCTGATAACGCTCCCGACCTCGAATTTCAGTGCAATTTTTTCTGATTTGGGCTATTTTTTTGTGCTCTACGCATTGGTGAAGATAGTTTCAGATTTTGGTTCATGGATTTTTCAAAAATTGCTGATTCCTAGGGACAACTCTTCACCGTTCTTGTTTTGCAACTTCAAAGCTGCATAACTTTTGCATACGACCTCAGATCGAGTTGATTCTTTTTCTGAAAGTGCATTATTTTTCATGTACTTTGCATTGGTGTTGCTTATTTTGTATGAAATTATAACAATTGTATACCTTCAGCACATGCTCATTTCTTAACGAATTGTAAAAGTATTGAAATCCAAAAATCTGTAACTGCACTAAATATAAAGTGCCAAATCATTTTTTCTAGGGGGGTTATTTGATTGAGTAAAGAAGGGGGTCTCTTGTTGTCTATGTGCTTGAAAATATCTTATAATTTTTGCTCTATTTTTCCTTCATTATTGGTACATTTAAGTTTCCATTGCTCACGCCCTACAACTACAACACATGGCATAAAAATGCATGGAATTCCTTAATGCAACTAGGAAATACACCTTATGTTGAGAAGAAGGTAACTGAACCCACAAATGATAAGGATAAATTACTCTGGATTTTTGAACATACAAAAGCTCTTGGTTGTCTAAGGAGTTATGTTTCTCTTGATATAATGTTTCAGATTGAAGCATGTAAAGATTCACATGATGCATGGGAAAAATTAAAAACTCTCTATGGTACAACTGATGAAGTTCATGGTTATCAAATTGATAACGAACTAATGGATCTTGATATGAAGTCTTTTGATAACATCCAGGCTTATGTAACAAAGGGAAATGACCTTAGAGAAGAATGTAAATCATGTGGCTTAGAGAAGAAAGACATCTAGCTTGTCTATAACACTCTAAATAAACTTGGACCTGAATTTGCAACTTTTGTTTCTAGCTTTCATACTCATAGGTTGACAATGGGATCCACATTTACTACACTTTCTTTTGCTTCATTTTTTAAAATGTTTATGCAAGAACAAGGTAAGATTCTTTCAATGGGTCTTCTCAAGCCTTCAAATTCACAAGCTTTGATGGCTGGTCAACCAAAGGGTCAAAAAGAATTAAGGAAACCTAACAAAAAACAAAAGAAGTTCAAGAAAAAGTCACAAAGAGATCAAGCACAATCATCTTCAACAACAAAAGTTTACTCCAAGTCCCCCTCTTCAGAGCGGAATTTTCAAAAGGAGTGACCAACTTGTAGCTACTGCAAGAAACCTGGTCATGAGGAACATTCTTGTCATAAGAAATAGATTGATGAGTTAAAGCATCTTCTTAAAAGGAACAACATTAATCTTCCTTCTTTTGTTGCTCAATAATCCTCTACTCCTTCCAAATCAGGTAAAGGGAAAGCACATGCACTTGTTTCTATTACCGATTCTTCAAAAGAGTGGATTCTTGACTCAGGCGCATCACATCACATGGGTTCTATGAAAGAACAATTTTCTTTGTTGGAGCCTTGTTTTGTGCCCCACATTCTCATCGGGGACGATTCTCTAGTGGATGCAATTGGGAAGGGTTCAAATGATAAGTTAGCAATGGTGCATTTGAGGATGTCCTCTGTGTCCTTGATTTGTCATCCAACCTTCTCTCTGTCTACCAAATCATTCAGAATGGTAGAAAAGTTGAATTCACTCTAGATTCTGTTAGCATCAAAAATCTTGAAGATAATGCACTCCTTGCAGTTGGTAAGGCCAATCATGAGTCTCACTTGTATCCTTTCTCTCATTTTGTACCTGATTCACATTCAACTACATTGCTCACCCATTCAAATGTTGTGAGAAAACTATGGCAAGAGCTGTTTGGCCATCTAACTATCGCTATCTTCAACAACTCAGCAAATAGAATATGGTCATAGGTCTTCCTCAAATCAATTTTTCAGATGGTGTATGTTCAGGTTATGCCTTGGGAAAACATCCTAAGGAGAATTTCGACAAAGGGAAGGCTTGGATGGCTTCAAAAGTCCTTGAATTGGTTCATAGTGACTTGGTGGGTCCTTTTCCATCATTATCCTTCAGTAAGGCTCATTATTTGATCACCTTCATTAATGACTATTCCAGATACACATGGGTCTACTTGCTTTGAAACAAAGGAGAATTCTTTGATAGATTTCAAGAGTTTAAGGTACGTGCTGAGAAGCAATCTAGAAAGTGTGTCAAAATTCTTCGCACTAATAATGGCAAAGAATATGTGAACCATCGATTTGAGCAGTTTTGTACTCTTGAAGAGATTGATCTTCAACATACTGTTTCCTACAAACCACAACAAAATGGTGTAGCTGAGAGGAAAAATAGGTCCCTAAAAGAGATGGCTGGTTACATGATCCACACTCACTCCCTTGCACCTGCATATTGGGTTGAAGCTATTAACTGTGTTGCTCACATCCAAAATAGAGTTCCAAATAAGGCACTAAAAGGAAATGCTCCCTTCAAAGCTTGGTGTGGTAGGAAACCTATTGTGGGGCACTTTAGATTTTTTGGCTCCCCAACATGGGAACATATTCCTTCAGATAAGCGCAAGGCCTTGGAACCTCAAAGTCATCCTTGTATCTTTGTTGGTTACCCTAATGGTGTCAAAGGATATTGACTAATGGATCCTAAAACACATGAGCTCTTCATTGAGAATAGTGTGCAATTTGAGGAAAACTCTTCTAGCTCATCCTCTACTCTTCCTCCCTCCACAGTGGATTTAGAGGATTCTGACATTGAGGATTTTCCTCAAGCTTCCTCTAGTCATTAGGTTGATCATGAGATTTCATCTTCCTCTTCAAAGAGTTTTGAATCTCCTCCTTCATCCCCTACCATGCCTCATTGGGCTTGCTAAACACTTGAGTCTGCAAGCAATCTTGTTGAGGATCCTTGAAATACAAGGAGGGCTTGATCACAACATCAAGACATTCCATCATTTTGAACAATTCTATACTCTTGAAGGAATTGATCTTTGCACTGATAATGGCAGAGAATATGCGAACCATCGGTTTGAGTAATTTTGTACTCTTGAAGGGATTGATCTTCAACATACTATTTCCTACACACCACAACAAAATGGTGTAGCTGAGAGGAAAAATAGGTCCCTGAAAGAGATGGTTGGTTGCATGATCCACACTCGCTCCCTTGCACCTGCATATTGGGTAGAAGCTATCAAATGTGCTACTCACATCCAGAATAGAGTTCCACATAAGGCACTAAAGGGAATCACTCCCTTCAAAGCTTGGCATGGTAGGAAACCTATTTTGGGGCACTTTAGAGTTTTTAGCTCCATAGCATGGGCACATATTCCTTCAAAGAAGCGCAAGGCTTTGGAACCTCAGAGTCGGCCTTGTATCTTTGTTGGTTACCTTGATGGTTTCAAAGGATATTGGCTGATGGATCCTACAACACATGAGCTCTTCATTGAGCGTAGTGTGCAATTTGAGGAAAGCTCTTCTAGTTCATTCTCTACTCTTCCTCCCTCCATAGTGGATTTAAAGGATTTTGACATTGAGGATTTTCCTCAAGTTTCCTCTAGTCATCAAGTTGATCATGAGATTTCATCTTCCTCTTTAGAGAGTTTGGAATCTTCTCCTCCATATCCTACCATGCCTCATTGGGCTCGCCAAACACTTGAGTCTGTAGGCAATCTTGTTGGGGATCCTTCATTCAAATTATATTAAAGTTAGCAAAGCTATGCCAAAAATTTAGCATGCATAATTTTGAATAGTGCATAAGGAATTATTTCTAAGAATCCATTTTTTTGTGCTCTAGCATTCCTCAAAAAATATGCAATGGAGGAACCAAGATTTGCTATGGGTGCTATATTCACTATAATTTTGGCCATTATCAATGTAGATAATTTTATCACACTTTCCATATTGCCTCTCAGCACGAGCCTTAAACTCTCAAAATCTATCAAAAAATTCTCCTTTATGTTGAAGAAAGTAGACCCATGTGTATCTGGAATAGTCATCAGTGAAGGTGAGCAAATAATGAGCCTTACTGAAAGATAATGATGGAAAAGGACCCACCAAGTCACTATGAACCAATTCAAGGACTTCTAATGCACGCATACTCTTAGTGCATTAGTGCATTGGGTATTGTTTAGAGTAATGTACTTGAAATTAGTTAAAAAACTTGTAAATCACTATGGTATTACTGATCAAAAGGTACTCTTGCATCAAATGGCAAGAGCATTGAGATAACTAGTTCAAAATACAAGATCTTCAACACGGTATATCCTAGTTTTGAGAATTCTTATACAAAAAGTTAGATTTTTCCTTGGTATCTAACTCACATAAACATAAAAAATGAAGCAATGGGATCCTTCATTCAGGAATGCATAAATTGTCAGAGTTTTTAAGTTTTCATAGTCTGCCAATTTAAGATCTCCATGTGGAACAAAATCCCATGTTTTATTTTGCATTAAGGAGTGCCTTTAATGACATAAGTTGTCACACCTTATAGGATGCCAAGATTTGTCATAATATGGTTGCATCCATCTCTCCCCTTGGCCTATATAACCAAGGCATTTCCTTTGTAATTCTCAATTCTCAAGATGAATATAGCTTTTCATTCTTAAGAGGAATACAATTTATTCCTCCTCATATTTTTGGTTTTGCTTTCCTTTAGTCATTAGATTCCTAGGTAGGCTAGTTTTATTCCAAAATATTCTGCCTGGTGGAGTCCAAACACTTTAAAATAGTTAGCAAAACTAGAAATATGAGGAGGAATAAACTATATTCCTATCACATCTTTAATATCTGTATCAACCTTAAACCCATGTGATGTGATGCACTCATGCTCTATTTTTCCTTCACTATGGGTGCACTTAAGTTTTCATTGCTCACACCCTACAACTACAACACATGACATCAAAATGCATAGAATGCTTTAATGCAACTAGGATATACACCGTATGTTGAGAAGATGGTAATTGAACCCACAAATGATAAGGAAAAACTACTCTGGATGTTTGAACATACAAAAGCTCTTGGTTGTCTAAGGAGTTTTTTTTCTCTTGATATAATGTTTTAGATTAAAGCATGTAAAGATTCACATGATGCATGGGAGAAATTAAAAACTCTATATGGTACAACTGATGAAGTTTGTGGTTATCAAATTGATAACAAACTAATGGGTCTTGATCCAAAGTCTTTTGATAACATCCAGGATTATGTAACAAAGGTCAATGACCTTAGAGAACAATGTAAATCATGTGACTTAGAGAAGAAAGACATTCAACTTGTCTATAACACTCTAAATAAACTTGGACCTGAATTCACAACTTTTGTTTCTAGCTTTCATACTCATAGGTTGACAATGGGATCCACATTCAATACACCTTGTTTTGCTTCATTTTTTGAAATGTTAATGCAGGAACAAGGTAAGCTTCTTTCATTGGGTCTTCTCAAGCCTTCACATTCACAAGCTTTGATGGCAGGTCAACCAAAGGGTCAGAAAGAATCAAGGAAACTTGACAACAAACAAAAGAAGTTCAAGAAGAAGTTACAAAGAGATCAAGCAGAGTCATCTTCAACAACAAAATTTTACTCCAAGTCCTCTTTAAAGGGGAATTTTCAAAAGAAAGAGTGGCCAACTTGTAGCTACTGCAAGAAACCTAGTCACGAGAAACATTCTTGCCATCAGAAGCAAATCAATGAGTTAAAGAATCTTCTTAAAAGGAACAACATTAATATTCTTTTGTTGCTTAGCAATCCTCTACTCCTTCCAAATTAGGTAAAGGGAAAGCACATTCACTTTTTGCTATTACTCATTCTTCAAAAGAGTGGATTCTTGACATGGGTGCATCACATCACATGGGTTCTATGAAAGGACATTTTTATTTGTTGGAGCCTTGTTTTGTGCCCCACATTCTCATTGGGGATGATTCTCTTGTGGGTGTAATTGGGAAGGGTTCAATTGATACTGGAAATGGTACATTTGAGGATGTCCTCTGCATGCCTGATCTATTAGACAACCTTCTCTCTATCTACCAAATCACTCAGAATGGTAGAAAAGTAAAATTCACTTCAGATTCTATTAGCATCAAGAATCTTGAAGATAATGCACTCCTTGCAGTTGGTAAGGCCAATCATGGGTCTCGCTTGTATGCTTTCTCTCATTTTGTACGTGATTCACATTCAGCTGCATTTCTCACCCATTCAAATGCTATGAGAAAACTATGGCATGCATGGTTTTCCCATCTTAACTACCACTATCTTTAGCAACTCAATAATAAAAATATGGTCATGGGTCTTCCTCAAATCAATTTTTTAGATGGTGTATGTTCAAGTTGTGCCTTGGGAAAACATCTTGAGGAGAAGTTCAATAAAGGGAAGGCTTGGAGGGCTTCAGAAGTCCTTGAATTGGTTCATAGTGACTTGGTGGGTCCTTTTCCATCATTATCATTCAGTAAGGCTCTTTATTTGCTCACCTACATTGATGACTATTCTAGATACACATGGGTCTACTTTCTTTGAAATAAAGGAGAAGTCTTTGATATATTTCAAGAGTTTAAGGCTCTTGCTGAGAAGCAATCTAGAAAGTGTGTTAAAATTCTCCACACTGATAATGGCCAAGAATATGTGAACAATCAGTTTGAGCAATTCTGTACTCTTGAAGGGATTGATCTTCAACATATTGTTTCCTACACAACACAACAAAATGGTGTAGCTAAGAGGAAAAGTAGGTCCCTAAAATAGATGGCTCGTTGCATGATCCACGTTCGCTCCCTTACACCTGAATATTGGGTAGAAGCTATCAACTATGCTACTCGCATCTAGAAAAAATTTCCACATAAGGCATTAAAGGGCATCACCCCCTTCAAAGCTTGGTGTGGCAGGAAACCTATTGTGGGGAACTTTAGTGTTTTTGGCTCCCCAACATGGGCACATATTCCTTCAGAGAAGCACAAGGCCTTGGAACCTCAGAGTCGACCTTGCATCTTTGTTGGTTACCCTGATGGTGTCAAAGGATATCGGCTAATGGATCCTACAACACATGAGCTCTTCATTGAGCATAGTGTGCATTTTGAGGAAAGCTCTTCTAGTTCATCCTCTTCTCTTCCTTCCTCCATAGTGGATTTAGAGGTTTCTAACATTGAGGATTTTCCTCAAGCTTCCTCTAGTCATCATGTTGATCATGAGATTTCATCTTCATCTTCAAAGAGTTCGAAATATCCTCCATCCCCTACCATGCCTTGTTGGGATCACCAGACACTTGAGTCTGTAGGAGATCTTGTTGGGGATTATTCAAATGCAAGGATGACTTGATCACAACATCAAGACATTCCACATTCCTACATCGCCACAACTTCAGATCCACAGACATTTCATGAAGCACCTGGTATTGCTGAGTGGGATTCCACAATGGAGGAGGAGTACAACTCTTTAATGCAGAATAAAACATGGTATCTTGTTCCACTTCCCAAGGGAAGAAAACTAGTTTGGTGTAAGTGGATCTATCAAACCAAATTTGTAGCAGATGGGTCAGTTGACAAGTATAAAGCACAACTTGTGGCCAAAGGTTTCTCTCAAGTACTAGGTATTGACTACATTGAGACCTTTACCCCTATTGCCAAAATGAACTCCATTCGCTTGCTACTTACTATTTCTACAACTCATGGTTGGGTTATACATCAAATGGATGCGAAGAGTGCATTTCTTCATAGAGATCTACATGAAGAACTTTACACGGAGCAGCCACAAGGATTCGTTAAAGATTATTCTTTGGTTTGTAAACTAAGGAAGTCTCTCTATGGCCTCAAACAAGCTCCACGAGCTTGGTATGCCAAAATGGACTCCTTTCTTCTCTCCATTGGGTTCTCCAGATGTCACTCAGATTCGAATGTCTATATCTTAAGAAAAGAGGATGCTCTTCTCTTCTTGGCTCTCTATGTTGATGACTTGATTGTCATTGGGCGCACTATTATCACCTGAAATTGCACCCTTGTTGAATCAATGTTCAACACCTCAGTGTAACATTGGAAGACCTCCAAAGATGTGGGTTTCTTGTAAGCAGAGGTCAACCTCTGGAGAAGGTTGGATTCCTTTGGGTATCACCTAAACTAATGGTCTTGTAAAGGGAAAAGGGAGGAGTACATGAAAATGAAACTAAACTATGGTGATACACCGTATTGATATGAAATCATGATATGAAACAAGAAGAAAATACACTAGGAAACTTAATTGCTACTATTTCACATACTCAGAAACAACTTCTTTTAGACATATGCATCATTCTTAACAAGTTTGATCTACATACACATCTTAGGAAGGAAAGATAAATTTCACGGCTTGAAGGATGGGTGTAGACTAATAAAACACAGTTAAAGACTTGCATAATCAAAAGAAAGATATAGAAATGAGAGCAGTACAAACATGAACACTAGCTTCCAAGGTTAACTCTATGTTGTATTCTAGATTCTAGTTGAGTTACAAAAACATACATTTAGTTGAGAAAGGATTGATAAAAATCACTAACTCTTTTGAGTATATAATTTGAACTATTTAAAAAAAGGAAAAAATGCCTTAAATATCAAAATGTGTCGGCCCCTTAGGGTTTACAAAAAATATCAAGGCTCAGGAAGATCTATCCCTTAGATTTTTGATTGAATTTCAAGCTGCACCCTGTGTGTCCATGTCAGTGTGAAACATTGCCTTCAAGGGAAGCCTTCTTGATCTTTCTGCAACCACTGCATTCACTTCTATTCCTCATGTCGATCTTCGAACCTCCCTGTTGAGCGCCTTGAATGCTTCTGAGCTCAGAAAATATACACATTGCTTTTCATTTTGTTGATGTTCTTCAGATTGCCACGACTCGCTTTTAGATCTCTCTGGTTGGTCGAGTAAAGTCCACGCAGATTCTTTGGGTGGTCAAAAACTCCTTCTTTAGGCAGCGAGACCTCTCGCCGAGCTTCCTCTTGTCTCCTTTTCCTTTTCATTTCACCCTCTCCCTGAGCTCCTCTTCAGTCAGCAAGACACCTGAGTGTCGGTGAGACGTTTTACCGAAGGTAAAACATTACCCCGAGGCCCTTCATCTTCGATAAGAGTTGATTGATGTCACCCCAAATGCACTCCATTCTACTGAGCTCTTCATTTCTTTCGGCAAGACTGTGGCAAGTCGGGAAGACTTCATAGTGAGGTCCACTAGTCATACTGATTCCTAATTCCGTCACTGAGACCACCTTCATTTGCTGAGACATCTTATAGATTTCCTTTTCCTTCGGAAAACTCTTCATCTTGGGAAGACTCTTGGCGAGACCCTCTTATATCGGCAAGACCTTATGTCGATGTCAAGCTCTTTCGGTGAGGTCTTTACTTTCTGGTTAGTGAGACATCATGCAGTTGCTAAGACTTCATAGCGAACTCCTCCTGTCTTCCTGACCTCTCCTCTATTCGTTGAGACTCCTGCCGATCGGTGAGACATCATACCGAAGGCGCTTTGCTTTGGCGAGGGTCTTTCAGTTGGCATGACTTTTCTTTATCACCCAAACCTCACACTGAGGTCCTCTCTTCCTGCTAAGTTTTTCACTTTACTGTTGGCAAGACATCATCGAGTCAGGGAGACCTCCCATTAAATTCATAAGATTATGCCAAAGCCACATACTTTGGTGAGACTTTGGATAGTTGCCAGGACCCCATGGTGAAAGCCCCAACTCCTAGCGAGACCGGATGTTTCCTTGGTGCGACCCTCACTTGTTTCCTTCTATCATCAAGACCCCCTGGTCAGGGAGACATCCATTGGTTGGCAAGAGGTTGTGCCAAAGGCACCTTGATTTGGTGAGGATTCATTTCATTCACTTCGGCAAGAGGTAAAGGTTTCGCCAAGACATTGTGGTGAAACCACTTCCTTTGGCCGAGATCCCTTCGTTCGTTGAGACATGGCCATGTCAGCAAGACCATAAGGTGATAGCTAGAAACTACACCAAACTCAAAATTCAGGGAAACCTTCTGCATTCAACGAGACCCTGTGGCGAAGGGACCAACCTTTTTCGAGAGCCCTTCCGTTGTCACCAAAACATTGTCAGGTTGCCAAAACCTCTTAGCGGGCTCAAAGACTTACCCTGAAGTGTCCATCTGTCGCCGAGAGTTATACTGAAGACATCAACACCATCAGCAAGACATTCCATCCTCGCTAAGACCTCTCTTCGAGACTCTTTGTTACCTCGAGCGAATGCAGTCGGTGTGACTTTGCCTCTTCGCTTAGACTTCTTACTGATAGTGTATCTTCTGACGAGAGCCTCCCTAATGACTTTAAACCAACTACTATCAGTGAGACTTTGACTCTTCACTGGGACCTTTCACCGAGTGTCATAAGTTATCCCAAAGCCCGTGGTCGCCATGAGTTTCCTCGACTGACGATTGAATGGCCTATTGGCCAAAGATCCTGATGCGATAAGAGGTCATACCGAACCCTTCCTGTCATAGCGGTAGGATCTGCAGCTTCGTTCAGTAGGACATAAACTAGATCATAGTGACCTATTCAAAATAGAATGTATCAAAGCAGCCAGTCGGCTAGACAATGAAGATGTCATATCGACCTAGCTCTAATGGAGGTTGAGCCTATAATTATTGCAGCATATTTCCAACAAAGCAGGCCTCCCAACTAAATTCCCTGTGAAATGTCATCAGATGCATGAAATAACCCTCAATGGAGATATCTCATTTGGCCCTTATGGACACCTACAACATAGATGCCTTGCCTGATTGAGCCTGTAGGTGAAAATTGGGTAACATTTCTGGAAACCTTTGCTGGATGTTTGCTTGCTAAACATGAAACCAATAGCCTAGGCCTATCCATCAGGGATGGAGTCATTGGGACAACTCAGAAAAGATCAAGAGCAACTTTGTACATGGATGTAACTCATCTTGAGACTCACTAGAACACTTGGAAACTTATTGAAAATAAGAAAAACTGAAATAAACTATTTACATGTGTTGGAACAACACTTAGGGAAAGAAATAACAACTAAACCTACCCTATACTAACCAATAAGAAATTAGTCAAACAAACCCATTAACAGGTTGGGTGAAATAACTGCCCTTTCTAAAAAAATTACAATGTTTGTGATGCTGGAGAACAAATAAAGAGAAATGAAGCATGCACGACAATTCTACTGATGGCTGCAAGATCTCTTGCAGAACATATTCAAGCTTACTAACCTTTTCATATGGAATGTAAAAATTCTCGTTCTGAGGTGGAAAGGTAACTTGAGTGCGGTCCTCCTGAGTAGTACCCTCATGCTTGGGTGTAAGCAAGGTATCAATATATTTGTTGGTCTCCATTTTGACTAGATGCCTGATAGGGCAGCCTCTAGTAAGGAAAAAACTTGCACTTTCCTTCTTGTCTTGCTCATGAGCTGCCATTCTATCACCTTGCTGGCTGGAAAGGTATAGCCCTTGTGGATGACTTGATGGAAGAGTAGTAGCTTCCTCAGTATGCTCATGCTTTCCCAACTGGACATCCATTTCTTCAATGGAGAACAATGAGATAGCTTCCCCCATCACATCTTAAATCAATGCATCAACCTCTGGCTCTTTTATGCACCAGAATGGAAGCTGCTCATGATTCTCATCATCACTGGAAGAGTTACATTATAATTCAAGCTTGTCTTTTTCAACGCAAGAAGACAACAATTCAAGTGGTGATGAGGTCTCAATTTCCTCTGTACAATGGAATGGGATCCCCTCCAACTAGTTATAACTTTGCAAATCAGGTTCATTAGGCTCCTCCTGCTATTTCAGCATTTGTTCAAGTTCATGAACCTGTTGTCCTAGTTCATCATGACTATCAACTACTTCTGAGTCTTCACAAGGATCAAAGTTAGCTCCCTCCTCAAAGACCTCAACAGTAGCTTTTCCAACCCCAACATGTTCAAAAACATCAAAGCTCTCACCTTGGAGGATAATATCAGGTTCAATCTCAGGCTGTTCTCCTTGAATTGAGGCCCTATTGTCTTGCTTATTATCGTCAATAAGCAACCCACCTATGCTTTCTTGTCATTCAATCATTTGCTGCTATTGTCTTCTATATTCCTCCATAGCTAGATGTAACAAATTTGGGATTCTATCCTCCCCCATGGTGGCTGAACCAACCTGATCACTGGGCTACTCTTCTTTTACCTCCTAGATGTCAGAGCACAATTTGACTTGCATGATAGGTGAAGGAAACTCACAAGGTGGCTGAGATGGGGCCTTCTAGCTTGGAATCCTGAGGGTAGGAGACTTATTAATAGGCTCACTAGAGAGCTTGGAAGGCTTCTCCTACTTAAAGCTAGGAAACCTATATTTGGAAGCCTCATCATTCACCAAATGATTTAACATTATAAGAGGGGGTGAGCTAAAACTAGGAATGGAATGGGTTGCCTGTGCTTCATACCTTTGTGCTTGATAATCTAAATAAGCCTGACTACCTTGTACCTGGGAAGATAAGAATTTCATTTGCTCTTGTTTGGTTGCTATCTCCCTCTCAAGATCTTCTTCAACCTGACACCCCAACTCCTGCTACTGTGAAATAAGCTCTTTCTATTTCTTGACATCGACCAACATGTCATACATATAGTAGAACACCTTACTGACATCATTAATATGCATATGTTCAAACTTCTGGCTCAAAGCTCACAACACATGGTCAAACTATTGGAGCAGGTCTATTATATTCTGGTAGGGGTGCTCTTGAGGCTAATTATGCAGATAATCATGTTGGTTGGCATCAAAGACCTCTTCATGGGGTTGATTTTGGTCATAGGCTAGCTGATATTGAGACTGGGTAGGGATGGGAGGGTGGAAAACATGATGAGGATGTTGGTAGTCTACTATTACAGGGACATTTGGTATAAAAATAACAGGCTATTCTGCATAGTATAGCTGATGAGAGGACATATACGCATGACTCTCATGGGATGGAGGTGGCAAGTCACTATATTTCTTATAATTAATCATTGCATAAATAAGACATGAGGAATAACAAGCCTAAAGATCAAACCTTATTGATTGCAGAAACCTAGACTACTAGAACCAGTTGTTATGAAGTTGGAGTCACCATGATATGCTAATATTTTACCTTTGAAAGGCCTGAAACTTACTGGCTACATATCAAAAACCAGTAGTAGACATATAATTTCCAAACTATCTGTTTGACAGTCCCACCGGGCATGCCAGAACTGTTATCACCTGAAATTGCACCCTTGTTGAATCGATGTTCAACACCTCAGTGTAACATTGAAAGACCTCCAAAGATGTGGGTTTCTTGTAAGCAGAGGTCAACCTCTAGAGAAGGCCGGATTCCTTTGGGTATCACCTAAACTAATGGTCTTGTAAAGGGAAAAGGGAGGAGTACATGATAATGAAACTAAACTATGGTAATCCACCGTATTGATATGAAATCATGAAATGAAACAAGAAGAAAATACACTAGGAAACTTAATTGCTACTATTTCACATACTCAAAAACAACTTCTTTTAGACATATGCATCATTCTTAATAGGTTTGATCTACATACACATCTTAGGAAGGAAAGATAAATTTCACAGCTTGAAGGATGGGTTTAGACTAATAAAACACAATTAAAGACTTGCATAATCAAAAGAAAGATACATAAATGAGAGCAGTACAAACATGAACACTAGCTTCCAAGGTAAACTTTCTATTGTATTCTAGATTCCAGTTGAGTTACAAAAACATACATTTAGTTGAGAAAGGATTGATAAAAATCACTAACTCTTTTGAGTATATAATTTGAACTATTTACAAAAAGGAAAAAGTGCCTTAAATATCAAAATGTTTCGGCACCTTAGGGCTTACAAAAAATATTAGGGCTTAGAAAGATCTGTCCCTTAGATTTTTGATTGAATTTCAAGCTGCACCCTGTGTGTCCATGTCGGTGTGAAAGATTGCCTTCAAGGGAAGCCTTCTTGATCTTTCTGCAACCACCACATTCACTTCTATTCCTCATGTTAATCTTTGAACCTCCCTGTCGAGCGCCTTCAATGCTTCTGAGCTCAGAACATATACATGTTGCTTTTCATTCCATTGATGTTCTTCAGACTGCCATGGCTTGCTTTCAGATCTCTCTGGTTGGTCGAGTAAACTCCACATAGATTCTTCAGGTGGTCAAAAACTCCTTCTTTGGTCGACGAGACCTCTTGTCGAGCTTCCTCTTGTCTCCTTTTCCTTTTTATTTCGCCCTCTCCTCAAGCTCCTCTACAGTCGGAAAGACACCCGAGTGTCGATGAGATGTTTTACCAAAGGAAAAATGTTACCCCGAGGCCCTTCATCTTCAGGAGGAGTTGATTGATGTCACCCCGAATGCACTCCATTATACCAAGCTCCTCATTTCTTTCGGCAAGACAATGGTAAGTCAGGAAGACTTCATAGCGAGGTCCACCAGTCATACTGATTCCTGCTTCCATCGCTAAGACAACCTTCATTTGCTGAGACATCTTATAGAATTTATTTTCCTTCAGAAAACTCTTCATCTCAGGAAGACTCTTAGCGAGACCCTCTTATATCGGCAATACCTTATGCCGATGTCAAGCTCCTTCGGTGAGGTCTTTACTTTCTGGTCGGTGACACATTACGCGGTTGCTAAGACTTCATAGAAAACTCCTCCTATCTGCTCAAGCTCTCCTCTATTCGCTGAGACTCCCGCCGGTCAGTGAGACATCATATCAAAGGTGCTTTGCTTTGGTGAGGGTCTTTCAGTTGGCATGAATTTTCTTTATCGCCCAAACCTCACACCGAGGTCCTCTCTTTCTGCTGAACTATTCACTTTACTATTAGCAAGACATCACCGAGTTGGGGAGACCTCCCATTGAATTCATAAGATTATGTCGAAGCCACATACTTTGGTGAGACTTTGGACAGTCGCCAGGACCCCATGGCGAAAGCCCCAACTCCTAGTGAGACAGGATGTTTCCTTGGTGGGACCCCCACTTGTTTGCTTCCATCATCAAGATCCCTTGGTTGGGGAGACATCCATTGGTTGGCAAGAAGTTGTGCCAAAGGCATCATGAATTGGTGAGGCTTCATTTCATTCACTTCAGCAAGAGGCAAAGGTTTCACCAAGAAATTGTGGTGAAACCACTTCCTTTGGCCAAGATCCCCTCGTTTGCTGAGACATGGCCATGTCGGCAAGACCATAGGGAAAAAACTAGAAACTATACCTAAGTCAAAAGTCAGGGAAACCTTCTGTGTTTGGTGAGACCCTATGGTGAAGGGACCAACCTTTGCCGAGAGCCCTTTCGTTGTCACCAAAACATTGTCAAGTCGCCGAAACCTCTTAGCGGGCTCAAAGACTTACCTAGAAGTGTCCATCTGTCGCCAAGAGTTATACCGAAGATGTCAACACCATTAGCAAGACATTCCATCCTCACTAAGACGTCTCTCTGAGACTCTTTGTTACCCCGAACGAATGCAGTCGGTGTGACTTTGCCTCTTCACTAGGACTTCTTACTAGCAGTGTATCTTTTGACGAGAGCTTCCCTAATGACTTTAAACCAATTGCTATCAGTGAGACTTTGACCCTTCGCTGGGACCTTTCACCGAGCGTCATAAGTTATCCCGAAGCCTGTGGTCGCCATGAGTTTCCCGACTGATGATTGAATGGCCTATCAGCCAAAGATCTTGACGCGATACGAGGTCATACCGAACCCTTCCTGTCATAGTGATAGGCTCTATAGCTTCGTTCGACAGGACATAAACTAGGTCACAGTGACCTATTCAAAACAGAATGTATCAAAGTAGCCAGTCGGCTAGACAGTGAAGATGTCATATCGACCTGGCTCTAATGGAGGCTGAGCTTGTAACTATTGCAACATATTTCCAAGAAAGCAGGCCTTGCAACTGAATTCCTCATGAAATGTCATCAGATGCATGAAATAACCCTCAATGAAGATATCTCATTTGGCCCTTATGGACACCTGCAACATAGATGCCTTTCCTGATTGAGCCTGTAGGTGAAAATTGGGTAACAAGCACTTCATCCATCATCTTGATTGTCAAGACTACTTTACATGATAGATTTTCCATGATTGACTTGGGTCTCTCGCACTACTTTCTCAAGAATGAGATCACTCAATCCTCTTCCAAAATCTCACTTGCACAACCCAAGTATTCTCTTGATCTTTTGTCACATTTTCATATGGCTGATTGTAAGCCTACACCAACTCCCTTTTTGTCTAGAGTTAAGCTTGAGGCAAAGTGTTCCACACCACTAGGTGATGCTACCTTGTATCATCAACTTGTTGGTATCCTCATCTACTTGAATCATACTCACCCTGACATTTCTTTTGCAGTTGGAATTGTTTCACGCTTCATGATGGAACCACATGTGCTTCATTGGAAAGCTGCAAAATGCATCTTGCACTACATCCAGGGCACTCATCAGCATGGGATTCACTATGTAGTAGGCATGAGTTTAGACTTACTTGGATACACAAACTCTGATTGGGCTGGTGATATTGATGATTGCAAGTCCACATCTGGCTACAATTTTCACTATGGTTCTGGCCCCATTTGTTGGTAGAGCAAGAAGCAACCTGCCATTGCTCTTTCTTCAACTAAGGTTGAGTATCGAGGGGTTGTCAATGCTGCCACTGAGGCTATTTGGCTTTAGAATATCCTCACTAAACTTGGTATCACCTTTCAAAATCCATCAGTCATCTATTGTGACAACCAGAGCACCATCTAGATCTTGAAGAATCTGGTCCATCATCAACGCACCAAACACATCGAGATCCATATGCATTTTCTTTGGGAGTTGATTCAAGAGCAGGTCATTGATTTGCGATATTATCTTACAACAAATCAAGTTGCAAATATATTCACCAAACCCTTCACTAAGAGCAAGTATGTTCATCTTTGGTCTCTCTTGGGGGTGTGACACATCTCTTCTAGTGGGGTCACTTAGACCTTCTTCATTCACCCTCTCATGGGCAAGAGTTTTTTCCCACTAGGTTTTCTCCTTCTTTATCATTGAGAGGTTATTATGTACATGGGTACCTCATCAAGCCTAGTAGCCGGTACCCATATTTTCATCTTTGCATTGTATACTTCTCCCTAAGTTGCACTTAAGGGGGGGTGTTAGTGTGAAAGGGGTGCTTTATCTAACTAGTTCATTCTTAGGTAGTTCTCCACTAAAGTCCTCTTCACACTACATACAATGAAGGAGCAATCAGAGATAAGGCTCAAACCTAGTTTTGCTTTCCTGGTTGTAAACTCATTGATGTCTAACTAGTGATACCACAATTAGAAGAGCAAGTAACCTACTATGCACCATGTTTTAAAACTAGTTCAATACTAAATTTGAGTGGAGACCTATGTTGATAACTAGTTAGATAAAGTACCCCTTTCACACTAACATAGGGATACTTTAGTTTATTCCTCCTCATATTTCTGGTTTTGCTTTCCTTTAGTCATTAGATTCTTGGGTAGACTAGTTAGCAAATATCACATGGAATCAGAGCCAAATTTGAATTGTGGGTTAGCATTCCTTTAGGAAATTTGAGAGTGTTGAGCTTTTTTTCCAAAAACTAAGTATGCTCTTCTCTTGCATCCTAAGATGATCTGGAGAATCAGAAAGGTGTGAAAAAAAAATTAGTTTTTGGGAGGGTTCATACATTGACTTGTCAGTTATAGGTCTTTTGAAGCTTCTCGGAGACATTCTGAGCTCACCATTGAGTCTAGAGCAGCTGAGACATTCAAATATTCCCTTTATTTCACTTGAAACGGACATCGGAGACTAGATCTGCAACAATTTGATGTGAGAGGTTCATTGCCAGATCCAACAAGGAGCCATCATTTCAGAGCATTTTGGGTCAAATCTGACCCTGCCATTGTGCTCAAAAGGCCCAAAAACCATAAAATTGATTGTCAAAACGTTGATTTTGGACAAAGTTTCCAGGTAAGGAAATTTTTTTTTTGTCCAACCCCATGAACAAATAAGTAATTTTTTTTATTTTAAAATAAAATATTTATTTTTTAAAATAAAAACATTTTATTTTGTTTAAAAATAAAAATATTTATATTTTGTTTTAAAATAAAACATTCTATTTTGTTTAAAATATATATATATATATAAATAACCATATTTTATTTTGTTTAAAAAATAAAATATTTTTGATTTAAAAAAAATAAAATAAATATATATTTAAAAAATATCTTCTCCTTTTTCTAAAAGAATGAAAAATCAAAATAAAAATGAACAATTTTCATTTTTTTTACAAATAACAAAATTTATTGAATTTTTTTTTATTTTTTTAAAAACACAACAATCAAAATTTTAAAAAAAATTGTATAAACCTTTTTGCAGCCCTGTGTATTGCGTAGTACTTGCACACACTTGTGCAGGCCTGGAAGTAGGTACAACATTACCTACGTCCTGCACTACCTAGCCTTTGGGCATTTTTTTCAAATAAAAATTTAGATTTTTTATTTTTTTTTTATATAAACTTTTAAATATTAAAAAATCTTTTTTTTTTAACATCCACCGACAATGCAGCCATGGTTTTCATATTTTTTTAATATTTTTTATTAAAAAATTTATTGTTTTTTGAAATCCGTCAACCAACTTATAAAAATCCTAACCACCTTTTTAATTGGCCGATGGATTTTAATATTTTTTAAATGTTTTGATATTAAAAAAATCTCCACAATTTAAAATCTATAAAATATCTTGCTGACATTTTTTTAATGATTTTTTAATTTTTTTTAATTAAAAAATATAAAAATCTTAAAACCACTAAATTTGGCAGGCTATGTAGTGGCGGTTAAACTGGAGGACAGATAAATTTATCTGGCGGATTTCTATATTTGGCGGAATTCCTGGTGGATATCTAATTTTGGTGGACTGCTAACTTTAGTGGTAGTTTTGCTAAATTTGGCAGAAGTTTCACAGCCCCTCTCCATTGATGCATTATTTTTTGAAGACCAATTTTGATAGCTCATAACTTGGGCTCTCGACCTCCAAATTCAGTGATTTTTTTCTTGATTTTGGATAATTTTTCATGATCTACGCATTGGTAAGATGGTTTCATATTTTGCTTCATATATTTTTCAGAAATTGTTGATTCTCAGGGACAACTCCTCACTATTCTCGTTTTGCAAACTTCAAAGTTGCATAACTTTTGCATACAACCTCAAATCGAGTTGATTCTTTTTTTGAAAGCGCATGATTTTTCATGTACTTCACATTGGTGTTGTTTATTTTGTATGAAATTTTACCAAATGTGTACTTTCAATACATGCTCATTTCTTGAGGAATTGTAAAAGTATTGAAATCCAAAAATCTATAACTACACTAAATAGAAAGTGCCAAATCATTTTTCTCTGGGGGGGTTCTTTGATTGAGTAAAGAAGGGGGGTATTTTGTTGTCTTTGTGCTTGACAATCTCTCATACTTTGTGCTTTGTTTTTCCTTCACTATGGGTACATTTAAGTTTCCATTGATCAAACCCTACAACTACAACACATGGCATCAAAATGCATGGAATTCCTTAATGCAACTAGGATATACACCTTATGTTGAGAAGAATGTAACTAAACCCACAAATGATAAGGAAAAAATACTCTAGATGTTTGAACATACAAAAGCTCTTGGTTGTCTAAGGAGTTTTGTTTCTCTTAGTATAATGTTTCAGATTGAAGCATGTAAAGATTCACATGATGCATGGGACAAATTAAAAAATCTCTATTGTACAACTGATGAAGTTTGTGGCTATCAAATTGATAATGAACTAATGGGTCTTGATTCAAAGTCTTTTGATAACATCTAAGATTATGTAACAAAGGTCAATGAACTTAGAGCACAATGTAAATCACATGGATTAGAGAAGAAAGACATTCTTGACTTGTCTATAACACTCTAAATAAACCTGGACTTGAATTCACAACTTATGTTTCTAGCTTTCATACTCATAGGTTGACAATGGGATCCGCATTCACTACACCTTCTTTTGCTTCATTTTTGGAAATGTTAATGCAAGAAGAAGGTAAGATTCTTTCAATGGGTCTTCTCAAGCCTTCACATTCACAAGATTTGATGGCAGGTCAACCAAAGGGTTAGAAAGAATCAATGAAACCTGACAACAAACAAAATTAGTTCAAGAAGTCACAAAGAGACCAATCACAGTCATCTTCAACAACAAAAGTTCACTCCAAGTCCTCTTCAAAGGGGAATTTTCAAAAGAAGGAGCGGCCAACTTGTAGCTACTACAAGAAACCTAGTCATAAGGAACATTCTTTTCATAAGAAGCAAATTGATGAGTTAACGCATCTTAAAAGGAACAACATTAATCTTCCTTCTTCTATTGCTCATCAATCCTCTACTCCTTCCAAATTAGGTAAAGGGAAAGCACATGTGCTTGTTGCTATTACTGATTCTTCAAAAGAGTGGATTCTTGACTTAGGCGCATCACAACACATGGGTTCTAGTATCCAGGACCTATATTTGCATCTTTACATTGTATACTTCTCTCTAAGTTGCACTTAAGGGGGGGTGTTAGTGTGAAAAGGGTACTTTATCTAACTAGTTCATTCTTAGCTAGTTCTCCACTAAAGTTCTCTTCACACAAGCTTAATTTTACATAGGGATAAGGTGGTTGAGCCTTTAATGACATGAACTTTGTCACATCTCATAGGATTCCAACACTTTTCATTATCTGGTTGCATCTATCTCTCCCCTTGGCCTATTTAACCAAGGAATTTCCTTTGTAATTCTCAATTCTCAAGCTAAATATAGCTTTGCATTCTTAAGAGGAATACAATTTATTCCTCCTCATATTTCTGGTTTTTCTTTCCTTCAGTCATTAGATTCATGGGTACAAGCTAGTTAGAAAATCTCACAAGTATAATATAGGAGTATTTTATGGAAGGTATATCTAAAAGTGTTTGAAAGTATGCATGAAAGTAACAAAAAATAAGCTAATAACTAAACCCATCAAGTTGCAAGGTTCAAATATCCTACAACAAGAAACTCCAATAGGACTACCTTGGTTGAATTATTTCAATACATTATCACTCATGTAGTATTTGTGAGTGGGAAAAACAATATTTGGTCTAAAAAGAGGGAATGACAAATAATTTTACAGAGAAAACAATTTTTTTTTTGAAATTTGACTTGTGTGCATTCTTAATCAACACACAAACCAATGAAATCTTACACAATGCATGCAATAGGTTCCCTCTCCATTGGTTCCATCACCAACGGATAAATACTAATTTTTGGGATAGGTGGTGGATGGTTTTTAACCATCCTCCATGCAATAAATATGGGGAACCACAATACATTTTGAGGAATCTCTATTGTGAGTTTGTCCTCAATTAGATTCCAAATTACTTTGTCATGTGAGAGTTCTAGATGAGAGGTGGGGGCACAATGTGACCCAAATCAGGCATCAAGACCATTAGCTAGAACGAATTTATACCATGTGACTATCCCTTCCATTGTGAAGGAGGGTGTTGATGTGAAGACCTTAGAGTTTATTAGCTAACTCAATCATACCCTTATACAACATACTAGGCCTCTAGTACAGGGTGATGTGGGAAAATTTTCTAGGCGTCAAGTTCCACCTCACGTATGTTGGTCTTATGGGTCTCTCTATGTTTATGATCCTAGGTATAGTCAAGATGCATGTGGCTAGGATATATTTGCAACAAATTAGATGGTCATGACAAAATATTTGTTGAGTGAAACATTTGACTTTGATAGTTAGGTAATTTCAACAAGTTTATTTAATTCAATTTATTAAATTTAATTTTAAACTAAATTAGTAGAATGATTATAATGAAATTTCAAGGTCACAATATTTACCCTACTTGCAATAGTCCTCCACCTCCCTATTATATGATAGTGTTGAGTGCATAGGTATGTAACTAGTAAATAATTATAAATATTACATGTGGATAGTTGAAACTTAAATGAATGGTATTCTCGGATGTTGAATAGGTTAATGCTAGGCCTTCAACATCAACACCTGGAATTCAAGATGTTCTTTGAAATTTCACTCAAGTAACTATTGACATTTCATGCCAGGTCCTTTGATGACCCATCATTGATAACTGATATGAGAGATCCTACATGGGCCATCTTGCATGAATTCTCCTTGAGGGGTCCAAAAAATTGGCTAGGTCTTGAGTTTTGGGCTTTCAGGTTGTTGCTTACTTTCTTTTCTACATGCCTTCTCCATCGCTTTGTTTCCCTTCTTCATTCCTCCTACTCCTTCTCCTCTTAAGCCTCTCGAATTCCTTTTCCCCAAATTTTTTTTCATAAAATTTGACTAAGTATGAATTTTTTGAATTTTTGGGGTAAGCCTTGACCCTTACCTTCGATTTCAAGGTTTGGGATTCCCTCTTCCCTCTTACCTTCTTTAAGTAAGAGGTAAGGCTTCTTCCTAATTTTTGAAAGTTTGTTTATTTTGGGCTTTCGGTCTTCCTTTTTCCTTTCCTTTATAGGAGGTAAACCTTTCTTCCAACCACCCTTTCCCCAAAACCATTTTTCAAAAAATTGACTAAGTGTCAATTTTTTGGATTTTGGGGGTAAGGCTTCACCTTTACTTCTAGTTTCAGGGGTAAGGCTTCACCCTTACCTCCAATTTTTGGAGGTAATCCTTCTCTCTTGCCTCCGATTTTTGGATTTTGAATTTTCCTCATCCCTTCTTCTAAGCATGTGGTATGAGGCATACTTGACACCTGATTCCCAATAATGTGCTCTTTTCAAGGATCTAGACCATTTAATTCATAAGCAAATGTTTCTTTTCAGGCTTGATGCCTCGACCTTCCCATGGATTTGACATGTTTTGTGGGCAACAACATTAATGAATCACTTTTTGAGTATTTTTAGGGCTTCAAGGACAACATTAAATTCTTTAGATCTGACTTTTGCAAGTGGATTTTGTGGGTGTCATCCTCATTCATTGTTGTTGCTTTATTCCCTTTGACGAATATATACCCATATCCCTAAATTTGTGGAGAATTTGGATGAATTTTAGGAAAATATTTATGGTAGGGAGTATGGTATGTGAACTTTGTTCTCTCTAGGCTCTTCTTGGTGCAAATTTCACAATAGATATTTCCTTGATTAGATCTCTTCAACTGCTAACCCTAGCTGGGTTAGGGTTTGAGTTGTATTCATCTGAGTTATGCTTGATTTATAAAAGCAACACTTGGATATTTTCTAAGGGTTCTTCTTCCTCTGGAATCTTTGGGATTTTTCTTTTGAAGACCTACAATTTTTGCATTCTACCATTGTAAAGATTTCTTCTAAGCTTTATGTTAATGAAATTCAACTATTATCACTATAATCGCTTCCATGTTTGAGTAAAATCCTTTTAACTTCATGTCTCCTTCTATCTCTTTACTCTACAAACTACTAGAATAGAATAGTATTAGGGTTTTCATGTGCTGGGTTAGACCAACAGATTTGCACTTAGTTTAGAAAAGGAAGCTGACCTTCTCTAGAGACCTGACCTCAATATGCAAGGTCCCACACCTTGAGGTCATTTCCATTGCATCATTAGAACACTGAACTCTTGTTTAGTAGGGTGCAATTTTATGTGACAACAGTCACCATGTCTATTTTTACTCATTAATGGTGTTGTAAAATAATGTTAGGTAGTTTTGGTAATTGAATAATGTTGTCTCATTTTTAGATGATGCAAACATATACTCCTCCCAATATTTATACCACAATGGAGTATGGTGTTGCTGTAGTAGTAACAAGTTCAATTACTTTGACATAAGTATGAGGAAAATTATTAAATTTCACATTATATTTTTTTTTTTATTTGTTTATTATTGAAAAATTGAATGATACTAATTTTTAGTTTAAATTCTATCTTGATGGTTTCCACAGGGCTTCATAACTTCAGATTTTAAACAAGCCCTTATTGCAAATGAAAATAGCGATTATTTGTATGCATTAAGTGATTATTCTATTATATTTTATTCTATAATTCAATTTCTATATATTGTCTATACTTTTTATTTTATTAGGTGGAGGTCTAGGCAAGTTTAGACAAGATGACGAGTGAATGAGTTTGAAAGAAACCATCATCATATGCATCTCCATCTACTCAACATTCAAAGGTAGCTCGTGATCTCTATCCTTCCCTTGGAGGGAAATGACTATATTAGGTTCCTTTATTGTATTCCTATATGGAATTTTTGAACATATATTTTATATTATAGATATGTGATATTATATGTCCATATGAATTTTTTGTAAGCCTATATGGCTTTCTTTTATATATATTATACTTTTATTGACATATACTATTGTATTCCTATATGGATTTTTGGTTAATACAAATATTTTTAACCAATATTATCTATATTTTCATTATAATGATTAATTGAATAAATTAATAATGAACTAATAAAAGCATTTTGATTAGTCATTCATTCAATTAATGAAGTTGGATGTCTATTATTTCTCCATATTTTTATTATCTTACATGATAGATCTAGGTGCAAGGTTATGCCACTTTACTATCTAGGTTTTCCTTTTTCTTTGTCCTATTTGTGTTTGGAATCATCATCCACCTATAGCTTAAAATGAGACATTCCTCGATTCCATGTTTGAGAGAAGTCATGCAAAATTTTGACACTTCCTAGGGTTATTAAGAGACTTTGTGGTGCTAATGTATCTTTAAATAATTATGATGCTTGGACATTAAAATTACTCTAGTAGTAGCAACCCACCTACCTAGATGTGTTGCAATTATTGATTTGGTTCCATGTGGTAGAAAATCTTCAAGGTTGTAGGCCATATCTTTGCTTTTGTAAAGGAGTCTTAACATAAATTGAAATTTCTAAAATACTATAACCTTGTCAAAAATTTATTTACTTGGTCAATAATATGTACATGTATGAATTTTTGGAGGGAGGTCTTTAATGAAAATTTGAGTTTCAGTAGGAGAGGTCAAGAATTTTAGGGTTTCTTGTTATCTTTTGGTTCTCTTCACTTGAGCATGCAAATTCTTATGGTATCCAATGTTGTTTTAAGCATCACAAGGAGAAGCATTGATGGAAATATGGACCCTTTATATTGGTTTCAACAAAGAAACAAGCTCTCTTTTGTCATTCTCACTAATTTTCATGATTCAATGCCTTAGAAACCTATAATAGAGTAGTCTCACATAGAAATCTATATCCAAGGTAAGTGAAAGAAGTATGAATTTTTTTGTACACTTGGGCATCATTATTCTCTAGTCATGCAAGTATAAGCACATGAAACTATGCCTCCCAATTATAGATATGTCTGTTTATTTTTTAGTTTCCTTCATTTTCATAAGGAAATATCATGTCATCTATGGAGAGTGAAGTTTAAATGATGATATTTCTAGGTTTTACTACTAAAAAGTTACAAATATATAAACAATGCTTGCAACTCAATATTAGACCCATATAGAAACCTGTGAGATACTTGGCAAGAGATTATACATCTCATTGAAACCCTCATTTGATACAATTAACATGTTAGGGTCTTCAAAGGATCTTAAGCCATTCATCTAGGTCAACTAGCTTCTAGAAGGTAGGGAGGTCACATAAAGTCATTTGGAGTTTGTTTAAAAAAGGATTATTTATTCTAAAAACCCTATATAGGATTTGTTGTTAAAAATGAGGGTGCTGCCACAATAATGGGTTACACTTTTTGAGACATCCTGATTTTTGCTAAAATCACATATTTGTAGAAAATATAACGATTTAAGCCTTGAAAGGTTCTATTTAAAGGATTTTATTTGAAGAGGGTTTGATCAAACCCACTTAGATCAAACCCCCTTGGATAGAACCCTACTAGTTCTAAACCATACCTATAATGGAGTCTCCTCTACACCTATCAAAATGCTGATTTTTTTTTTTAATTACCTTTTGGGGGATCAAATGAATTCATTTAAAATTTATGTTTTTTAAGTATGTAATCCTTATTATAAGCTTCCAAAAAAGTATAATTTTAAATATATTTAATTTGATTATTATATTTATTTTTTATTTCTTGTGAATGTAGGTTTTTCACTGAAAATCAAGCTCTCTATTATGCACATGTGGAAAAATAGTAGATTACCAAAAAAAATTCTAAAAAATATCTATGCTCTTGGTATTTATTTCCTTCATTCAACAAAAAAATAATTTCGATACATACCAAAAAGTTATGTGTTATATAGTAAACCTATGTCTAAATTGAAATTGGTTTGACTTCAAAACTTAATTAAGAAAAATATATTCAATGAAACACTATGAAACTAAATGCATGCACTGGATATAATATTTATAAATCTGAATTAAAAAAAATTATAATTTTATCTTTCATAAAAAAAAAGTTATGTGTTAGCAAGTACACGTCACTTTTTGAAAATGGTGTTTACTGTTAAAAAGTATTTATCAAAGGAGATGGAAAAAAAATACAATTTGATTCCAAATTTTTTTAAAAATATATATTTAGAATCTAGAGAAAAAATTTCACAAATCATTAGTTTGCATCATCTTCAAATTCCTCATGGTTTAGCAGCTATAGGTGTCTGAAAATGAAGAAAAAATTCAAAATATTCATTTCAATGTCAAGTTTGGCCAAAAAGTGTAAACCACTATTGTGGGATCACCCATGATATGTGCATTATTTCTTTTGTTTGTGCTCTACCATCAATATTAGTTGATGAATGCATGGAATGATAAGGCCATAGAAGGGTTAAAGTAATCATAATAAAATACTTGAATCTTTATTCATTCAAATCCAATAAGTAGAAGTATAGTCTAAAGACAACACATTTTCAAAATCTTGGGGTTTTGTTGACATTTTCATAGGTATTTATCAAGATTTCTAAGAGCCTCATGTTCATATTGCTAATGTCTATTATGCATTCTCAAAATATGTGTGAAGTTTTAAAACCCCTTTTGATTCATTAAAAGGTACATGAGAAGATATACCTAGTAGGAAAATTTACATGGTATTGGTAAGAGTGATTAGGATTTGAAAATATCAGTCATGAAGATACATATTCAAGGGTTAGTAAGTGAACATAGAAGTGTTTCAAATTGCATGTGAAAAAGTTATTAATAGATATTAAGAGGTTATAGGAATTAATCTAAAGATGAGAATATATGACAAATAGAGTTTTCTACTATGATGAGCATATGGAAGAGTGGTAGTTCTAGGGTGAATAAAAGACACAAGATATTTATACATGTGCTATAGTTTGATATAGCACTCATGCAAAATTTTAACACATTTTTTGTCTTAGGGATGTTAAGATATTTTCTTGGTCTAATTTAGTTCAAAAGGATCAAGATGCTTGGTTGCTAAAATGAGACCTCTAATAGTAGTAATCCACCCACACAAATATGTTTCATTTTCATTTTGGTTCCATGAGGTGCATAATGCAAAATATCACTTGTACTAACCATTTAATAAATAAAATTGAAGCATTTTGTAAAATTTAATTCATTTCCACCATGGGAGAATGATTGGGTAAGTTGGGGTGCAAAATAGGACCTTTCCTAGCATAAACATTCACACCCCAATATGTTGGCATTGTCGGTTTAGCTCCATGAGATGAAGAACATACAAAATTTCTCCCACTAACTTTTTCTTGAATGCAACTAACGCTTTTTGCACAACATCTAAAAATTTGTCGCAATAGTGAAACAACATGGAGATATGAAAAAATGAGGGAGGTTATTGTGGAGGGACCCTACATGAACCTATAGTTTTAGACATAACTATATACATCCAAAATTGGTTTGGAGAATATTAATTGAGTAGTGCTTATTTGATTAATAAAAATCTTTATTTCCTCTACTGTATAAATAAATTGTAAAGTTTATTTATATAGTTCATATTTCTTAATTACTCTTATCTAAACCACTTTCTTCATGATTTAATTAAATGGAAAAAATTTAACTAATTTGTTTTATTTGATTAATTCCCTGTCATTAAATTTGAATTTTTAATTCAAATTTTGTCACATTTCTCCATATTCTTCTAACCTCCTTCCACATCATCTTCCAACTCACCATGTGTCACATGAAAATAATTATTCCTAATTTCTAAAATGGGTATTTACCCTCAACAATCTCAACCAACTCAAGGACACATGGCTTCTTCTTTCCATTTATTCTTTTCTACACTTGGCAAGATTGTTCTATTAAAGGGGACAACTTCCTTATTTCTCTCCAACTTCCTCATTTCTCACCATTGATCTCTCTAGATTGAATCCTAATTGTCCATTTCTGCCAAATCACCTAATGCCTTAGTGAAATCTATAAATAGAGGCTTATTTACAAATTTTTCATAAGAGAGCATTGCATAGCATTACTCTGCATAAATCATCTTAGCATTTGAGAGCTTAGTTTATAATTTGATTCAGCATTTATAATAGTTTATCAAGTAAATTAGAATCATGGTAGCATTCTTAGATGTGTCTTAGTTTTCATACAATATCTAGAATAATTATCATAGCATCTCCATTAATTTAATTTAGCATTGCATCATTTCATTAACATTTTGTAGACAACAATTCACCATTTAGCATGTCATTTAGTCTATTATCAATCAAAAATGTCAAAATCATGTAGGTGTAGATATAGTTTCTGCATTCTAGTTTAATGGCTACTCATTTCTTAGGTGTCATCCCTATAATTCAGTGCATAATTAAGATCTCAGAGCACTATTTCCAAGATCCTTAAGAATAAAGGAAGATGGAATGGCTTTAACTTGAATCATTTTATCGAATTGTGTTGTTAATTTAGATTTCCTTAATGTAATACATTGCATCTATTGTATGTTATTGATTACTTTAATTCACATATTTTCTCACACACATAAATTGGCACCCACTATGGGTCCTAGCCCTTGTTATTTTGATATATATATTTTTTGGAAAGTATTTTTTTACAGGTTCGAATGTGAGTTTCTCTGGCACAACCGCTAAATTCTTTGACACACCTAAAATATTCTTCGGCGCATTCATTGATTGTTCTTGTGCAACAAGGGATTTCTCCAGTGCATCCACACCATTCTATGGTGCATCAGGGGGTTTCTATAGTGCATTTTGCACTTTCTATAGCACATTTCATATTTTCTATGGAACATTGACTTATTTCTGTAGCACATTTACCTTTTCGGCACATTAGCTTACTGCAATGGCACATTTGATTTTCTCTACAAAATTTATTCTAGGTCTGAAAACTAATGGATGTTTTTCTGTTGTACAAGCTTCATAAACGTTGCCAAAAACTTTGTTGAAACTCAAGAACACTGCCAAAGAAACATTTATTGCAAACTACTAATAAATTTGATGTAGGGTCTGTAGTGATTTATTTCCTTTTTGCTTAATTTAGGAATCTAGACTAATTAGGAAGGAAAGAACACCTTGTCTGCTGCTATGTGTGAATGGTAGGCATATGCTCTCCCCTTAACTGGGTGACCAAAAAGCTTGACCCATTCTTGTTTATCTGCAAGTGTGAGTGGAGTATACAACATGTGTTCTCTCTTTATTCATGCAAAATAAAGATTGATTGAACTATAGGTATACTTGCTTGCTTTTGTTTATCTTAGAGGGATTTCCTTGTGGGAAAAAGTAATCACCCAACGAAATGACCTGATCGGTAACACGCTAAAGCCAAGCGACTTCTAGCCAATATATAAGTGTGGGTACTTATTGAAAGGCAAGTATCATGAGGATGGTTCTGACGAGATGGGAAACAATGGTCTCTCACCGCATGGATCATCCCCCATGAACGAAATGTCTGTACTAGAACCCTTGTTATAGTTGGCCAAAAACCTTTATCTATTCTTTGGTGCAACAATGGTTGTTGCAAAGGCGTCCACATTCTCGCAGTTTTTAGTAGAGATGATCAGCCTTCCATGGGAGTTTTATGGGGTCTAGAAGCTTGGTTGACCTAAGAAGTGAGTGCACTGTAAGGGGGAGCCTGTGTGGCAAAGCTTATGAATTCATCTGCTAAGAATAAGTGCAGTTGGGGTAAAACCCACATGGAATCCAAAAGAATACAGTCTTTCACAACCTCAGGATTGTACATTGCTTGATTGTGTTTATCAAAGTATCTTCAAAACAAACTTCGAATAAAAACCTTACACACTGCAAGTGAAAAATTGTGATTCAAAACACATCATTTGAAATAGACCATTCTCTAACTAAAAACTAGAAAAATCAAGTAAACTGGCAACAAACTGTTACATTCCCTAGTTCAATGCATACACTACTTATTTTGGTGCATTTATTACTTTTTCTATTGCATATACCCTCTGTTACAGTGCATTCACTAATTTTACTAGCACATTCACCTGATGTTATAGCACATCTGCCACTTTTATCAACACATCCCTTGCATTCTATGGCGCATTTACCAAATTCTGTAGCACATACACCTAAAAATTTGGCACATTTGAGCTATTCCCTAGCGCATATACTTGATTTTGTAGCACATCCAAACTTTTTTGTGGCACATCCAAGCCATGCTATAGCGCATAAACTGACTGTTACGACACATCCTCCAAAATTCATAACCAAAGAGTTGAATTTGACTCCTATCCGACATTTTGAAACCAAATTTAGGGATCTTTTCCATAGAGAATTTCTTTCCTCATCCCAACATTGCTGTAAACTTGGAAAAACTTGCATTCACAAGTGAAATCCTTTACCTAAACTTTGATCAAATATTTAAAAGTGTCTAATCATCAACAAAACCCAAATTTGATCATCAAGTTGAGTTTCCCCATTAGGATTTATTTTCCTTCATCCAGAAACAACACACTTTACATCAAATTTTATTACCTTAGTCCCATCAATAGGATTCATTATTTTATTCGACCTAGGTATTCCTTTGGCACTCCTAAATAATGATAAAAATTTAGCAAACCTTCATCACTTGCATGCCCATTTTAACAAGGTCCCAATTTAGCAAAAACTTAAGAACAGGAAATTGAAACTCAAACCACCATGGCTGAAGTAGATGAGGATAAATTGAATGCTTTAGCTCATCAAATGAAAAACCTTCAACAATAAATCTGGGATATGCAAAGGGAAAAAACCACAAAAAGATATTTGTTGTTAGACATCTATTCTTATCCATATGATAGAAATTAAGACTTGACACCTTCTCCACCAAAAACTACATCATCCAAGTTCAATTTCTTTGAATTCTTGAAAAATCTAAATGATAAACCCAAATCTCAGTCTCTAAACACAAAGGATATTGAACAATCTTACCATGCCATGCATCTATCTTCATCTCCCATAAGCCAAAATATACCTCATGATTCTTTCACCCAAGTTAACTATTTCATCCAACCACCTTCTTCTATCATATCTTCTACATCCAATGATTCCTGTCAATCTCTCAGTCTAAAGCATGCTGTCATAGACTCCTCTACACCTCAAGATCAAAACATTCTTCCCACTTTATCCAATGATAGCAAAATTTCACAAGTTCTTCCAATCTTTGACCAAGACTGAATCTCTCAAGAATTCTATGATGATCCCCTCCTTTCACTTTTCATCCATGATGATTCCTTTCCATCTCAAGAGAAAAGTATCCTTCCAAGTCCTCCTTCCACCACATCTAATGAATCCATACCATCTCATGATTCCATTTCATCCTAGGAGCATGGTAGTTCTTCCATCCTATCTAATGATGTCCTACCATCTGATGATCAAGATATGCTTTCCACAAAATCTCATGATTCCTTTCCTTATCAAGATCAAGATATTCCTTCCATACGACTTCATGATGATTCCACACCTAATAAAGAACAAGCTATTCCATCTTCTACACCTCATGATCCTTTTCCAAGTCAAGATAAAAAAAACCCCATCATCCCCATGTCAAGATCCTATCACACCTACAAATTGGGATCCTCCACCTTCATCCACTCTGGTTTACTTCCAACACCTATCCTTTCATCCATATCATATCCTACCCAAAATGGACTTGCATCTTGTTTCAAAAACAATACATATCCCATTGGTAAACGAATGTGTCAAAGTATGAACTACAAAGGAAAAGTATTAGGCCTTCATGAACAAGGTATCCTAGAACCCCTTTTTGCTCAAGAAAACCCATATTACCATGGCCTTGGTTATACACCTTAGTGTCCTAGTCCATCAAACCTACCATCTATCTTAGGTCCTCATCCTAATCCACCAAACCTTACATCTATCCTAGGTCCTCATCCTAATCCACCAAACCTTCCATCTATCCTAGGTCCTCATCCTAGTTCACCAAAACTTCCATCTATCCTAGGTCCATATCCTTTTCCTCAAGAACAATAAAGGCACACATCCTTGATGCCCTTTCAAAATCCTACCTACACTCACTCATCCATAATACCTCCATACCATTTATCTCAATCCTCCTCTCCCATTGCTCTTGGAAGAAATTTGGGTGCCAAATGTCAAAAGCTTCCATATCAAAATCCACATGTGTCAAAGGATCAACATGTCTCCTCGAAGAGGCATGCAAAAATAAAAGAAAATTTGATCCAAAATCAAAGAAAAAATAAAAAAGGCCATAAAGGCCCATCTAAGCAAAAAGGAAAATTTCAAAGACCACAAAGGTCCATAAATCAAAAGAAAATTTCAAAAGGCCACAAAGGCCCATCAAAGCAAAAAGAAAAATCTCAAAGGCCACAAAGGCCCACAAAGAAAAAATCAAAGTCAAAAGTCATGTGGATCCAAAAAGTCTCATAGAAGCAATAAAAGCTAAATTGGAATCCAAATTTGCCAATCCAAAAGCTTCCTCCAATTTACCATCTAAAAATCTATCACCTTCCAAATCCATTTTTCCTCCATCACTCCACCATCCTTCAAGGTGCGTGCCAATGTTGACCTTGCAATCCTTCCCATCTATCCATCAACAAGCCTTCCCACCTCCTATCCATTACCCAAAATTCATCCCCCATTGTTCTCCTTTAATCCAAACCTTTGGATAAGTCCTTAGTTTTTCCATCGTACCTTTAATAGGCCAACATTTATGGTTTTAATTCCCATTCACCATGGTTTATTAAAGGGATATTTGGTCATGAAACTTGATGCTTAAGTCCTTCCTCCATCTTCCTATCATGCATATCTTATCTTCCACATTTCCCACCTCTGATCTTGACAAAGTGAAGTATCTTCTTGAACATCATATATCTTATCCTGTACAATTTATCTATATCTTTCGTATCATATCCTTCACTTTATCCATATTACATCATTCTTTCTAAGTACATCCTTTCTTCCCTTCCTTGGTCTTGATGAGGAATAAGGGGAAAAATACTTGGGCCTTGTGTCTGTATCTTAGCCAGTTGATCTTGATCATCCCATTCATTATCTTTATCCTCGCTTTCTTCCAGTCCATATCTCCTAGCTTATCAAAATCCATGTCATCATGTCCCTTTGCAACCTTGAATCTTATCAAGTAAATCATATTTGGGCCGAGCTGTAAAACATTATCTAATCATCATATCTTTTTTCAATCAATCATCAATCTTATCATCATCATGCCTTATGGAATTAATCATTTATGGCATCTTAATCAATCAACCATTATAATCTTTCGACAAGAGATATGTTGCTTGTGTGACATGTTTTGTAGTGAATCTTTCATTGTGATCTATCATTTATCCATGGTTGCATTATCTCTTGTGGGGCACTGGTTCCTTCGATCAGTCATCTCATCCCATTCCATCTTAAATGTCCTTCAAAAATATGAAAAAAAAAAAGAAGGAAAAAATACAAAAAAATAAAATCAAAATCAAAATCAAAAAAGAAAAAAATACAAAAAAAAAAAAAAGTACAATAAAAGCAAGTAGTGAAAACTTGGCAACAAGCGCTATTTGTGATAGGTTGGCTTCTTCCTCTATTGGAATTTGTGCTGACCATTGGCTCTTTGCTATCACTATCCACATCCCTCATTTTGAGCCTCATGTACATATTCTGCGGTGCTGGTCGTGTGTCACCTTGGCTTGTCAATAATTGTAAATATCCATAATAAATTGGTTTGTTTCCATTGGGGGAAAAATCTTGAACTCACTGAGGGAAAATCTATCTTTGAGCTTAAAAGTGACAGACATACAATAGTATGATAACTTGGTAATAACACAACAATCAAGCGAGCTACAACTTTGAACATCAATCAGAATCACCAAAACAATCATTTGAACCAACAACAAGAAGATCAATTGAAAACAAGTCTCATTTGGTGACAATACTCTGAATCACAGTTTTATCACTTTCACAAATGTTCAAATTATTTGCATTGTGATTGTTGTTATAATTTCTTAGGAGCAGCTCAAAAATGTCAAGAACTAGAGAAGCTATGATCGAGAATGATATTTTTCTTTGTCTGCTATTTGTGAGTTGATCATTAATACTATGTGAATCGTCATGGGATGTGATCTACAAAGTATCACTGATGACATTCCAGATTTTCATAGGAGAATGGTTAACTCTTGTTTGTTTAGGCAAGAAACACTTGGGTCATCTCGGTCCAATTATACCTAGATGCTTGTGTTAACTTGCACTATCAAACATCATGAAAGTAGTACTTAGGTCATCATGGTCTAATTATACCATCGATGTTTGTACTCACTTTCAACATTTTAAAATCTCAATGATGATACCAAGCACAATAAATTAGCTATTGGGATGACAACATTGCATTGTTAGGTTTGCATGTTTAGGCTGCATTCATACTAGGTGTTGCAGTGGTATTTATAGATTTCTCCAAGGTTGGTACAATATTACGAGTGATGTTATTTCCATCATTGATGGGTTGATTATATTTGACATTAACCAAAAACACATCATTCTCATATAGTTGCACATTAGTTGTATCATCATTTGCATACATCATAAACACATAGATCAATCAGCATCATCTTCGCATATCATATAATCTCAAAAATATGTCAAATGTACAAGGATATCTGAACATGGAGAGATACATCATCAAAAATGGAAAAAATAATAATGCCTCAATTGAATTAGTGTATACATCAAGTATCAATACATCATCAAGTATCAGAACATCATCAAGTCTCAGTACATTAATCAATCCTATATTGGGGTATATCAATCAAATCTGAATCAAACCACATCACCCAATCAAATCTAAATCCACTTGCACCAGATGCGGAAATCCCCCTATGATCATAACATATCACAAATCAACAATCTTATCAATCAGTCAAAATCAATCAGCCTATCAATCTAATTAGCTTTGGTGAGACTTTGATCAAATCTTGTGAGCATCAATCTATCAATGCACCTTGCCTATCATGAGGTCAATCAATCAATCATCATATCATTGATCCTCACCTATCATGAGGACAATCAACATCATCATATCATTGATCCTCACCTATCATGAGGTCAATCATCATCATCCTATCATTGATCCTCCCCTATCATGAGGTCAATCATCAACTATCACATCAACATCAACAAATCAATTGGCTAAACACGATCATCAAACATCAAACACAAGGAGGCAACATAAGGCATCAATTAATTAATTAATTAATCAAGGTAGGTCAATTCTTCCATATCAAGAGATAAATCTCTGGAATATCATCAAATCAGAATTTCATCATTGAAATCATCACAAATCAGCAATTTTTTTCAAAAATCATCAAAAATCTTTTTTTTTAAAATAAAAAATTCCTCGATTTATCTCCCAAGGGGGCATACATTTGTGATCTTCTAAAAATTTCCATCTAGGGCATCATCACAATTTTAGCAGCACTAGTAAATTTTTTTTTGAAGTAATGTGTAAACACATCACTTCAAAGAGGGACAAAATGTATACATCCAAATTGGTCTGGAGAATATTAATTGAATACTACTTATTTGATTAATAATTTTTTTTATTTCCTCTACTGTATAAATGAATTGTAAAGTTTATTTATATAGTTCATATTTCTTAATTACTCTTATCTAAACCAATTTCTTCATGATTTAATTAAATGGAAAAATTTAACTAATTTTTTTTATTTGATTAATTCCCTCTCATTAAATTTGATTTTTTAATTCAAATTTTGTCACATTTCTCCATATTCTTCTAACCTCCTTCCACATCATCTTCCAACTCACCATGTGTCACATGAAAATAATTATTCCTAATTTCTAAAATGGAAATTTACCCTCAACAATATCAACCAACTCAAGGACACATGACTTATTTCCATTTATTCTTTTCTACACTTGGAAAGATTGTTCTATTAAAGGGGACAACTTATTTCTCTCCAACTTCCTCATTTCTCACCATTGATCTCTCTAGATTGAATCCTAATTGTCCATTGCTACCAACTCATCTGATGCCTTGGTGAAATATATAAATAGAGGCTCATTTACAACTTTTTCATAAGAGAGCATTGCATAACATTACTTTGCAAAAATCATCTTAGCATTTGAGAGCTTAGTTTATATTTTGATTCAACATTTAGAATAGTTTAGCAAGTAAATTAGAATCATGGTTGCATTCTTAGATGTGTCTTAGTTTGTATACAGTATCTAGAATCATTCTCATAGCATCTCCATTAGTTTAATTTAGCATTGCATCATTTCATTAACATTATGTATACAACAATTCACCATTTAGCATGTCATTTAGTCTATTATCAATCAAAAACGTCAAAATCATGTAGGTGTAGATATAGTTTCTGCATTCTAGTTTAATGGCTACTCATTTCTTAGGTGTCATCCCTATAATTCAGTGCATAATTAAGATATGAGAGCACTATTTCTAGGATCCTTAAGAATAAAGGAAGATGGAATGGCTTTAACCTGAATCATTTTATCAAATTGTGTTGTTAATTTAGATTTCCTTAATGTAAATACATTGCATCTGTTGTATGTTATTGATTACTTTAATTCACATATTTTCTCGTACACAATAACATTTCTATGTGCCACTATTTCCAAGAAATAGCTCGTCAAATATTGAAACTTTTTAGCACTTAGGGCTCTTAAGAGAAAGCACCAACAAAGTATAGTCTAGAACGATCAGGAAATATGGGGTGAAAATTAGGACCTTTCCTAGCATAAAACCACCCACCCAAATGCGTTGGTGATTTTGGTTTGGAATCATGATGTATATATAAAAAATTATGCTATCTTTCAAATTTTCATTCAATGCATTGGATGCTTTGTAACATCTGAAAACTTGTCACAATGACCAAATGGGCTAAATTTTTACAAAATTGAGAGAGGTTATTGTGGAGGGAACCTACATGACCTTTTATCTTCAAAAAAAGTGTTTATAGGTGCAACTATCTCTGAGGAATAGCATGTCAAATTTTGACACTTGGGGCTATTAAGAGAAAGTGTCATCACAATGTAGTTTGTAATGATCAAGCAAGCTAGGGTGCGAAAGAGGACCTTTCCTAGTATAAAATTACCCACCTGAATATTTTTTGTGTTGTCAATTTGGCCCCTCAACACAAAGATAAAAAATTATGCTACCTTGCAATTTTTCATTCAATGTATTTGATGCTTTTTGCAATGCCTGACAACTGGTCACCATGGTAGATGAACAACTTTGTAACTCATTATGAGGATTATAAAATGTGGTAAAACTCATTTTTTCTGAGTAGAACATATTACAGAAAAACATGTACTCAATTTCAAACCTTTTAATGGATAAGATAATTTGTTTTTACCTTTAAAGAAGTTTTTTTTACACAACCAAAGAAGAACGATGAATTCAAAATATAAAGGTCATTAAGCATGTATATATTGATATGTGCATATAGCATGAGTGTAAAAATTCCACATTTACATTTTTCCTCCACAATGAGATGGGATAAATTATTGTCAACTCATACAGATAATCAACATTATTACACATAAACATCTCATAAGACATATGATTGAGATAAGGAACAAAATTTATTTATACAAATATATAAATTATTTATACATATATACAACTAAGGTTGACATTACAAAGAATTTTCATTTACAATCAATCCAATGAACCATCTGGATCTATTCTACTCTTTATTGTGTCAAGTATTGCCTCATGGTCAGACTTTAGAACCTTCGACAAGTTCATGTTCAATGGTCTACCCCATATTTGATCAAATGACTGTTTAATGTCACAACAAGGTTAGAATAATGAAGAATATTCCTAGGTTTATGAAAGTTCTCAAACATCCACACATCAAACTTGTTCATTAGTTACCTTCTAAGCCATGTTATAGTAACAACCATTGATACCCTTAAGTACCCTTCTAAGCCATGTCTAAAAATTGTGTTTGAGTCACATCCAAAAAATGCTTTGGATGTGTCTCACAGTCTTGACTGCCAAATATCATTCTTACAACATCTCTTTGATTAGGAGATATCTTTATGTTATTCTTCCAAAATTCTTCAATTAGAGATCTCAGGGCTTCAAAATTTGATTTATCCTTTCATGGGAGTCTATTAGAGAATGCCCATAATTCATTGTTATTTGGGTCGTCCACTCTTTGATGCCTTCAAATGACTCTCATTAGAGTTTTTCTACTTATTTTCAATGCTTGACTTGTCTTTCTAATGAGGAAAGCTTTCTTGGTTTGATTGCTTACTATTATTGGTGTAATGACACATCGTGTGATATTACTATCTTTGGTGCATGAGGTGGAACCCACACTCTCTATATGCACTCATTAGATTCTTAAAATTAGATTTCTCACTTGAAGAAACCAATGTTCTTATCCCAAGAATCTTCATAATGGGCCTAAATTTTATATTTATCATCATTTCAACAAATAACTGGCATCTTCCAATTTCATTTAAGTTCTTAAAAAAATTCCATATCTTATTAGAATATATTCGATAAGTAGGCTTTGGAATCTTATCAACCATCAATTTCAAAATATTATCAGTAGTATCAATAAAAACTTAGGCTTTCTATGCAAAAATATAGGAGGTGTTCTCAAAGGTAAAGTTGCATCAAAATTAGGAATCTCATCAATATTCAAATGAGATGGGATAGATGGTGTACCTTTAGAGATGAAAAAGATGATGCACCTTGAATTTGAGATGGAAAATATGGTGTACCTTCAACTTGAGATGTGAAATATGGCATGCCTTCAACTTGAGATGTGGAAGATGACATACCTCCAACTTGAGATGTGAATGATGATGTACTTTCAAGTTGAGATGTGGTAGATGGAATGCCTCCAACTCAACATGTGGTAGATGACGTGCCTCCAAATTTGGGATTTAAATTTCTCATTACACAAAGGTTTTGAATTTTTTTCCTTGTACCACAAATTCCATATCTCTCTTACATTGAGTGGATGATTCAGGTTCTTCTTGAATTGGCATGTATTCTTCTATGGTGTTTAATTTCCTACTTTCACAAAGCTGCCTCATTCCTTCTCTTTTGTTTGCATTACTAGCTTCACTCTCATCTAGTGTTAGAGTCTTTGGTCATTTCCTCATCATGATGAAGAATTATATATGTATCATGAATACGACATAGATATTAGTTCCATCATGGCACTAAAGAGTAAAGCAATCTCATACAAAAATCTTAAAATAATCATAAAATTAGGACTATCATAATTTTATTAGGACAGTTCTTGGTTCATTAGGACATATATAAATTCATTATGATGGTGATATGTTCATTAGGACTATCATAACTTTATTAGGATGGTCATAGGTTCATGAATACTTTCATAACTTCATTAGGATAGTTATAGGTTCCTTAGGATGGTCATAAGTTCATTAGGATTGTCATAACTTCATTAGGATGGTCATATGTTCACTAGGACTATCATAACTTCATTAAGTCTATCATAACTTCATTAGGATGGTCATAGTTTCATTCAGACTATCATAAATTCATGCAATGAGATTTGAATTTCCTTTTAGTATCCTATTGCATCATGTAAAGAGGTAGGTATGGTTCCTACATTACTGCATTTTGTAGGTTCCTTCAACATGTAAAGAAATTTTTTGTACATACATATATTGTAGAAATGTATCCAAAGTGTGGAGGCATAGACAAGGCATGTGAAATTTTGGGAAAAATGCCTCGAAGAAATTGGAGATTCAGAAGAGGGTATGGAAATGAACATCAAAGCATAATTGAAAATGGAATTGAAAGTGCAACTTGCAATAACTATACAACCTTTACAAAAATATATGTCCAAAATTCAATAAAGATGAATTTATGCATAAATTCTCTCTTGAATTATTTTAAATTATGACAAATTTCTTTGTAGCTTATATTGTGTGAATGAGGTATGAAGTTCCTTGAGAAACATGTTCAAAATTATTTGTTGAAAAGGCTTTAGAAAATTTTAAACAAATGCAAACCAGCATACTACCTTCAAATTCTAAAGAAATTTGTTGTAAAGACATATATTGTAAAAATGTATCCAAATTGTGAGCATAGACAAGGCATGTGAAATTTTAGGCAAAATGCCTCAAATAAATGTGTGTATAGAGAGAGATGAATAATCATCTCTCCCCCCATATCTCTCAATATACAATATATATATATATATATATATATATATATATATATATATATATATATATATATATATATATATATATATATATATATATATATACAGACACATCTAGTATACATGTATGCAAAATGTGGAAACATAAAAAGGACACGAGCTGTTTGAGAAATAGGTTCAAAAAGTGTTTATTGAAAAGGCTTTAGAAAATTTTAAACAAATGCAAACCAACATCCTACCTTCTTGTGCTCAAATTGGAGATTCATAAGAGGGTATGGACATTCATCAAAGCATAATTGAAAATGATTTTTTTAGATGTTGTAATTGCAAGTACCACTTCCAATCACCACAACCTTTAGAAAAACTTATGCCTAAAACATGTGTTCACTTGTGTCAACATGGACTACTTAAGGTGTGCACATATCATTGAAATATTAAATAGGAACATGCTAATGTAATCATAAAGTTAGGTAAACAAATAAAAAAAGAACAAAATCAAATGAAAAGGATTACAATTGAACTATGTTGATAGGGTGACATGCACAAAAGTTAGAAATACAAATAAAACGTACCTTAAAATTTGAGATTCAATTTGACAAATTACACAATTATGTCTAGTTTGTTTTTTTCTTTAAACTCCTAAAAAATTTGAGCTTTTCACCAAGTTCCTTCATTTAAATGTTTAAATCAATATAAATCTAATAGAATTAGTAAAAAATATGAAAAGAATGAATCTATATTATCAAATTAAAACAAAAAATATAATTAACATTCCAATACTAGAAACATGAAAATATTAGTTCATATAATCAAATTTGGTCTAAAAACTCAAGTATTTCCTTTTTCTACATTATCAAATAAAAAAAGGTGGTGGAAAGCTGGTGAAGTATGTAAAATATGCCTGTGCTTTTGTTAACACCATGAAAAAGCATTTCTTTATTGAATAATATACAAAAGGAAAAATATAACAGAGGATGTGGGCTTGATTGATGGGTCACATGCCTTTTTACCATTTCTTTTGTATTCCCTAAAACACACCCACATTAAAATAAAAGCATAGTATAACCTGTATGGACACATATAACCGTAAACCTAATACCCTCAATCCTAAAACCTACACCCTAAACCCTATACCTTATATCCTATACCTTATACCCTCAACCCTAAATACCTCAACCCTAAACCCTAAACCCTAAACTTAATACCCTAAACCCTAAACCCTAAACCCTAAACCCTAAACCTTATATACCCTCAACCATAAACCCTATACCTTATACCCTCAACTATAAACCCAATACCCTCAACCCTAAACCCTATTCCTTATACCCTCAACCGTACACCCTCAACCTTATACCCTCCATCGTAAACCCTATACCCTTAATCGTATACCTTGTACCTTCCACCATAAACCACATACCTTGAACTCCATACCCTCAACTCTAAAACCTATGTACCCTCAACCATATTCCTTATACCCTTGACTGTAAACCTTTAACCCTCGACCCTATACCCAAAACCCTAAACCCTATACCATATACCCTCAACCTTAAACCCTATACCTTATACCGTCAATCATAAACCCTATACTCAATATCCTCAACTCTAAACACTATACCCTCAACCCTAAACCCTATAACCTAAACCCTATACCCTATACCATTAACCCTAAACCCTATACCCTATACCATCAATCCTAAACCCTATAACTTATATTATCAATTGTAAATGCAATACCCTCAACCCTAAACCCTCAACCCTCAACCCTATACCTTATACCCTTAATCTTACACTCAACCTTATACCCTCATTCTTAAACCCTATACCCTTGGCCCTATACCATCAACCCTAAACCCTATACCTTATACTCTCAATTGTAAACCTAATACCCTCAACCCTCAACCCTACACCCTCAACACTATATCTTATACCTTGAACCCTACACTCTCAAACTTATACCCTCCATTGTAAACCCTATACCCTCGACCCTATACCTAATACCCTCAACCTTAAACCATAAACCGTAAACCCTATACACTCAACCCTAAAAACTATCCCTCAAGCCTAGGCCCTAAAGCATATATCCTAAACCCTCAACCCTAAACTCCATACACTCAACCCTAGACCCTAGACCCTAAACCCTATACCCTTCATTGTAAACCCTATAACCTCGACCCTATACCCTCAACCCTCAACCCTAAACCCTATAACCTAAACCCTATTCCCTATACCCTATACCCTCAACCCTAAACCCTATACCTTATACCCTTAGTGTAAACCCAATACCCTCAACCGTACACCCTCAAAAAGTTCTATACCTTATACCCTCAACCCTACACCCTCAACCTTATATGCTCCACCATAAACCCTATACTCTCAACCCTAAACCCAATACTCTTAACCTTAAACCCTAAACCCTATAAAATCAACCCTATACCCTCAAACCTAAACACTATCCATTAACCCTAAGCCCTAAAGCTTATATGCTTAAACATCAACCCTAAACTCCATACCCTAAACCCTAAACCTTATACCCTTTGTGTGTATGAAATATTGGATCAAATTTAAATGAAAATCAAACACATATTAATAAGACATTAAATCAAAACGCTGAAAAGGAAACAAAATATGCAAAACTGTAACAACAGCTTCCTGAAACCATCTTATCTTCCTCTAACTTTAGTGTTTTGTTGTTTCAAATAGCTCTCAGATCAAGCTCAACAAAAGGATAGCATGAAGAATGAGATATAAGTGAAATGCATACTATACTAAGAATGCAAGATTTTGAAGGTTGATAATGGAGGAATGTTGGTTGTTCACTTCAACACCATAACAACTTGATATGATGACGAATGGAGAATGATAGAAATAGATGAAAGATGGTGGAATGATTTTGACAGAATAAGGATGTTTGAAGAAGATCCGATGGAAGAATGATTTTGACAGCATAAGGATGTCTAAAGATTTGATGGAAGAATGATTTTGACAGCATAAGGATGTCTGAAGATTCGATCCAAATGGCTTGTGAAAGGTTAGATTTATAGATTTTTTATTTGAACAAAGATAAGATTTGACAAGATTCGATAAGGATTTGATTTTTTGACAAAAGAAGAAATATGACGAGATGAGATAAAATTTTCGAAAGATAGAAAGATTTTGATTTATTGTTTTAAAGGAATTAAAACAAGATAAGATGTGAAAAAAATAGAAAGATAATTGATGAATTATCTAATTAAATTAATTAATTAGATAAACATGAGTTCAAATTTGGAAAGAAAGCGAGAAGATATTTTTAAGATTTTATTAATTAAATAAATATTTGATTTATTTAATTAATGTTGGATTTATGATTTCATTAATTAAATAATATAAATTATTTAATTAACATTAGAGGAATGGATGAAAATGATTTAATTAATTAAATAATATAAATTATTTAATTAACATTAGAGGAATGGATGGAAATGATTTAATTAATTAAATAATATAAATTATTTAATTAACATTAGGAAGGGATATAAATGATTTAATCAATTAAATAATATTTATTTATATTAGAGAAATGGATGGAAATGATTATGAATTTAATTAAATAAATAAAATTTATTTAATTAAATAGATGATGACATGGGTACCTAGGGCAAAGCATGCTACAAGATGCCTAAATGATGTAATGCTGATACAAGTGTTGTAAGAGGACAATTTTTTTATGTCTACATTTTGCCCCTCTTTGAGATGATGTTCGAGATGATGAGATTTGTGTCGAGTAACATCATTTCAAAGAAGTTAAGGTATGGATAGAGGAAAATGGATAATGATATAAAGATAGGATGATGATGGAATGATGATGCCCCCTCGAGAGGATAGGTGGGTTGAACAAACACGGGTAGGCTTTCAAAATGAAATAATAAAGGGAGGAATAAGACAAATGATGCAAGATAGAAAGTGGATAAAGGAGATGAATGATACATTATGCTGCAATGAAAGTGAGCAACCATGATGTTTGATTTAGCACTAGACATTATGCACCAAGGTATAAGGACCAAGGTGACAATGTGTCTTGTGCCCCAGTGTAATACAACCTTGTCTAGACGTATGAGGAAAGAGATTTAGAGCATTAAACTCCTAATGTAGAAAAGGTATTATGTGACCTTAGATGCAAAGGATAATGCAAAAAGATATTCCAACACACACAAGATATGAATATTAGCTAGAATGATATGGATTTGATACAAATGCAAGATAAAATGATAACACACACAAGCAAGCAAGCAAGCATGCACAAATGATACAAAAAAAAAAAAGTATTGCCCCTGTCAAGATGTAAACCGTTGATTGATTGATTGATTGATTGATGATGATGATAGTGTTGTCATTTTTGGGAAGCGATATATCCCTAGAGCAACACAAGGATGATAATAATTGATTGATTGATTGGTTGATTTGGTTTACGACAAGATTAGGGTCAAGACCAAAGGATGTGATTGGATAATTTGACAAAATTAATTGACTTGATTGGTATGGATTAAGGATTGACTTACATTTGGATATTTGCTTGGAATGATTGAAGATGATTTGATGTATGGATGAATGGTTTTGATGAAGATGATTGAGGGGATGACAAGATGTGATGAATTGAATAGAAGAATTGATGTGGTTGGAATAATTTTATTGCTTGGAGTTTTGTTGGCTATTTGATTTTTTTGGTATATTTTTTTTTAGGACCTTTTTCCATTTTTTGTATTTTTTAGGATATTTGGATTTTTTTTAATTTGTAGAATATTCAAATTTTTTTTGGATTTTTGAAATGTTTTGATTTTTGATTTTTTTTGTTTGAAATGTTCGAGGTGTCAAAGAATGAAAATTGGAGTAGCCTTTGTGCTAGATACCAATGACAAGGGGAAAACCAAGTCTAGGTGCAAGGAGATAGATGGGATTGATGGATGAAAGGGTGGGTGATGGGAAAAGGGATCATGATATATGGATGGATGGAAAGGATAGGTCATAGTGAATGGAATGGATGTATGCATCATAGGAGAGAAAGGATGTGATTTCAAAAGAATATGTCGCATAGGAATAACATGCCCCATTCTAGGTACAAGACTTAGGATTTTTCATGACAAAGCTTATGACAATAGGATAATGATAGGCTTGTTTGGAAGGATGAGGTATATCAAGATATCCAAAACATGTTTCAACATTGTGCCCCTATGTCTTTATCAAGATCAAAAGGAGAAGGGTGGATGAATGGACTCAATATGATAGGTATGTATGATGGCTAAAGATGGTAGGTAGGATGGAAATGATATGACATGAATGATAGCTTAGATAGATAAGATATTGTGCCCCCAAAGGTAAGTGACATAGAAGATCAACCTACACATGATGCCTATTTGCTAGGTTTTCATCATGGTACTTATTCAAGGCGCCTGTTTACCAGATTTTCACCGTTGGACGAAGGGATTTCTCTTTACTTTTTTTCTTTTTTTTTTTAATTTTTTATTTTGGATAGAAGGGGAATATGGATAGGAGAGACTCAAGTGTCTAGTTCTGTGAAAGGTGATAATCCCACTAGATATGGATGTCATTGCATGGACCATGTCAAATGTCATTATGCTCATAGATGTTGGTAAGGGATGACATGAAAGGGAGATTGAGTAGGTAGATGGCGGATTATGATGTGGATTATGGAGGAAAATAATGGATTATGATGCAGATTGTGTACGGAAGATGATAGGGATTATATGGAACTTATGAAAAAGATGAATGGGGAGCCTTAGCCAAAAGCATGGACCATAGGAAGGTGGTGGGGGAGATATGTAGGATAATGAGTGAATGATGAGGAGAGTGAGGTATGTGGAATTGTTGTGAAATGGAAGGGAACCATGACCAATGGTTGCACACATTGTGATAAACGTTGAAGCTTTTGATGTGGATGGGGTGTAGGAAGCAATGAAGATGTTTTCTTAGGAGATGGTGGATGATGTGTTTTAGGTACCCACATAGACTTAGTATTTTTATGATTTTTGTTTGGATTATGGGACTTATGAATTTGAGACTCTTGAATAGAGTGGGAATGTGGGGTGGAAGTGGATGGTTGGGATTTTTTGTGATGTCGATGCCTCATTTGACTTGATTTCTTTTTGCTTAGGTACCCAAACCATTTTAGTTTTGGCCTTTACTTTTGGAGGTATGGGCTTATATAACTTTTTTGGCTTTGATTTAGTGCAATTGTATGCTAAGGAATTAGGACCTTTAGAATTTTTGACTTTGTGTAGAGGCATCCACATTTTTATTTTGGAATCCCTTGGGTTTGGTGGAATGAGTAGAAGCTTTATGTTTATACAATGTGTGCATTTGTTGGTCATGATTAGGAATGTTGGGGTATTTATGGATGGAGGGATAAGGGGATTGGATAATGGGGATATTAGGTGTTGGGAGAAGTGGAGGTAGATTAGATGGAGGGATATTAGGAGTTGGAAGAAATGGTGGTAGATTTGATGGTGGAAGGTGTATGGTTACATGCTTTTGACATTTGTAGGATGATGGAGGAGGGATGGCAATATATTTTTTAGGTGTGTGATAGGCTTTATGATGGAAATTGGATGTAGGATGCATGGAGGAAATACCAACATCTTTATGTTGTTGTCCTTGGGGTGTATGTCCAAGGCCATAAGAGCGTGGAGGGACTTTGACATGGATGGGCTCCAAAATACCTTGTTCATGAAGGAGTAAACCTTTAACTTGGTGGTTCATGTTTTGGGGTGTGCAATGGAAAAGGGGACTAGGTGTAAGTGAAACACTAGACACAAGTTCCTTATTGGATGGAGAAAATGAAGCAAGGGAAGATAATGGTTGTTGTTCTAAGGAGGAACATTCATGAATGAGAGTGGAAAGACCAATAGGATATGATGGAGGACTTTCAATGGGGTTGATAATGGGTGATGGGGGATCATTAGGATCTTGATTAGCATTGTGATCACTTAGATCCAAGTTATTTGTTTGATCTTCTATGTGTGCTTGGGAGGCATATGTCTCATCAAGGGAAGTGGATGTTTGTGCAACATGGATGGGTGAGGTGGAAAGCTCTTGACCATGGAATGCATAAAGTTGGCTAAGAGGATCATCACGGTCTTCTTGATCATAAATTGGGTCTTGATCAAAGATGGAAGATTGATCATGAACAATATTAGGTATGTTATGAATGGAATCATTGGGAGGGTGTTGATCTTTATGTGGATAATGGGGTAATGTTTCCACATGTTTAGGATTTTTCTCTTGACATACCTCATGACTTATTTGAATGGAGGTGGAAGGAGATTTCTCATGGAGAGACTTGTCATGTTCTTGATGGTCAAAAACATAGGAGCATGATAGAGGGTGACTTGGACTTAATGGGGAAGACTTTTGAATTGGATCAAATGGTTGTGGATGATATGGTTGGCTTGAAGGACTTGGCCTGATGTTTGAGGACTCTTTTTTATTTTCAAATATATGTGTTGAATGACATGGTGACAATTGATTCCTTGCTAGTAGCCCTTGGGTCACATCCTTTGTAGGTGTATGGGTGGAAGGTGTTGGCTTAGGGTTTTGGTTTTGATTGGATGATGGTATGATAAAGTTATAGGGTGCATGTGCTAGATTGGTATTCCCCTTGTCAAAGGTGGCATTAAGACTTGAGGAAGTTTGGCCTTGTTGCAAGGTATAAATTAAGTTCACATGTGTTTGTTGTGATGTGGCTTGATAGGTTGAGGTGGCATTGACATACGAAGAAGTGGATGGATAAGATTGGTATGAGGTGGAAGGAGAAGCCCCTCAAAGTCTAATTTTATGCTTTGGTTTTGTTTCATTATTTGGACTATAGAAAGGGACTCCTTGAATTATGATCTCAGGCTTAGGTTTTTTCTCATGATTTGGCCTAGAGGGATAGCCCCCTTGGATTATGATTTTGGGCTTATGATTAGGATTGGGCTTGTTTATGATTATGACCATTTTTGACAAGTGGTAACTAGGACTAGGTTGGTGATGGTGATGATGTGGAATGATAAGATTGGATGACTTGATTGATTAGGAAGAAATTCATTGGATATGAATGGGTTGGAAGAACATGTAGAGTGACCTATCTTTATGTGTTTGGTGTTTAGCTTGATTTTCCAGTGTTTAAATGATGGATCACACATGCACACACATGAATCACACATGCAAGACACATAAGCAAGTTTGAATTTGAAGTTATGAATGTGATTATTAAGCACACATTTGAAGACACATCAACAAGTCCTAGAACTAGTCAAGTGGGGTATGGCCAGTTAGGTCTCAAGCTAGTCTACACAAGGTTGACTAAGGATAATTTGAAAGAAAAATCCTGCCACATAGCTGGGAGAAAGGGGTAACCCACCCTTCACCTTCACTTCCCAAAGGTATAAAGTTCTTTGGGGCTTAGCCAAGAGTGACAAGATTTGAACTTTCAAACAAGCATGTCTTTCGATTCACACTTCAATTGAGGTCATCCCCAAGGGTGATGAAATCCCCTAGCAGGCCTCCTAGAAAGGGTTTGACAAAAGCAAACCAAGTGAGGTGTTTGTGATCACACACACCTTTGATTCACACTCACAATTATTAATTCACCCTTAGAAAATTGAAATGTGTGTAAAAAAAGCAATGAAGCACTCGTTCTTTTCAGATACCAAATCAAATGTGTAGGAAGATAGTGGTTAATTTTAGACCTAATTTTTGATATGTGATTGAAAACAAGATTCATTTTAAGAGCCCAAATCCAAATGTGTTTGCAAACAATGATTGATTTTATGCCCCAAATTGAAATGTTTTGACAAACAAGATTAAGAGATTAAGGATGGAATGTGTGCACCTGATTATTCACTTTCCATATTGATGTTGTGATTAATCCAATGTTGTTCCAACTCTGTATGATTCACCAAAATGTCACCAAGACAAGAAGAAACACATGCATGCAAGCAAAAGTGTGATTAAATCCCAAAACATGCAATTTTTATCAAATATGTGTGATTTTTAAAGATGTAACTTTTTCAAATATCATAAAAAAATTACACCATTGGATAGCTTATGAAATTATACCCCATTTAAAAAAAAAAAGCTCTAAAAAAGACCAAAAAATGACCAAGATACAACCATTTTAAGATTTCCTATGAAAATGTTGTCTGTATGCGCTACAGGATGAATCATGGGCACTGTAGGATGAGTCACGAGCACTACAGGATGAGTCAAGGGCACTGCAGAATGAATCACGGGCGCTACAGGATGAATCACGGGCACTGTAGGATGAATTACGGGTGTTGTAGGATGAATTACAGGCGCTGTAGGATGAATCACGGGCGCTACAAGATGAATCACGGGTGCTGAACTGGGTGTGAATTTTGCTGAAACGTATTTATTGCGCTAAAACGTTGTTTTAGCCATGACCTGTCAGAAAAACCTACAAAAAGATGTTAAAATAGGGGCAAGGTCCCCACAGTGGGCACCATTTTATGTGTGTATGAAATATTGGATCAAATTTAAATGAAAATCAAACACATATTAATAAGACATTAAATCAAAAAAAGTTGAAAAGGAAACAAAATATGCAAAACCATAATAGTAGCTTCCCGAAATCATCTTATCTTCCTCTAACTTCAGCATTTTGTTGTTTTGAATAGCTCTCAGATCAAGCTCAACAAAAAGACATCATGAAGAACGAGATATAAATGAAATGCATACTATACTAAGAATGCAAGATTTTGAAGGTTGATAATGGAGGAATGTTGGTTGTTCACTTCAACAGCATAATGACTTAATATAATGACGAATGGAGAATGATAGAAATGGATGAAAGATGGAGGAATGATTTTGACAGAATAAGGATGTCTGAAGAAGATCGGATGGAAGAATTATTTTGACAGCATAAGGATGTCTAAAGATTTGATGGAAGAATGATTTTGACAGCATAAGGATGTCTAAAGATTTGATCCAAATGGGTTGTGAAAGGTTAGATTTATAGATTTTTTATTTGAATAGAGATAAGATTTGACAAGATTCGATAAGGATTTGATTTTTTGACAAAAGAGGAAATATGACGAGATGAGATTAAATTTTTGAAAGATAGAAAGATTTTGATTTATTGTTTTAAAGGAATTAAAACAAGATAAGATAAGATGTGAAAAAAATAGAAAGATTTTGATTCTCTTTCAAAGGAAATAAATCCTGAAAAAGATGAGAAAGATAATTGATGAATTATCTAATTAAATTAATTAATTAGATACACATGAGTTCAAATTTGGAAAGAAAGCAAGAAGATATTTTTAAGATTTTATTAATTAAATAAATATTTGATTTATTCAATTAATGTTGGATTTATGATTTCATTAATTAAATAATATAAATTATTTAATTAGCATTAGAGGAATGGATGAAAATGATTTAGTTAATTAAATAATTTATTTAATTAACATTAGAGGAATGGATGTAAATGATTTAATTAATTAAATAATATAAATTATTTAATTAACATTAGAGGAAGGGATATAAATGATTTAATAATTAATTAAATAATATAAATTATTTAATTAACATTAGAGAAATGGATGGAAATGATTATGAATTTAATTAAATGAATAAAATTTATTTAATTAAATAGATGATGACATGGGTACCTAGGGCAAAGCATGCTACAAGATGCCTAAATGATGTAATGCTGAGACAAGTGTTGTAAGAGGACAATTTTTTGATGTCTACACCCTTGACCGTATACCCTCTACCCTATACCCAATACCCTCAACCCTATACCTTATACCCTCAATCGTAAACCCTATATTGTTGACCCTATACCCAATAACCTCAACCCTAAAACCTATGCGCCTTATACCCTCAACACTCAACCCTATACCTTATACACTCAATCCTACACCCTCAACCTTACACCGTCCACCACAAACTCTCTACCCTTGAACCTATACGTAATACACTCAAACCTAAAATATAAACCCTTTACCCTATATGCTTAACCCTATACACTATTCCTCAAACCTAGGCCCTAAATCTTATAAGCTAAACCCTTAACCATAAAATCCATAACCTCAACTCTGAACCCTATACCCTCAACCTTATAACTTATACCTTTAATCATAAACCCTATTCCCACAACCTTATACCCATTCCCTTAATCATAAAACCTATATCCTATACACTCATCCCTAAACCCTATACCTTATACCATCAACCATCAACCCAATATCCTCAACCCTAAAACCTACACTCTCAACCCTATACCTTATAATCTCAATCCTATACGTTATACCCTCAACCCTATACCCTCAACCTCCATTGTAAACCCTCTACCCTCAAACCTATACCCAATACCATCAACCCTAAACCCTAAACCATAAAGCCTATACACTCAACACTATACCCTCAAACCTAAACACTATCCCTCAACCCTAGGCCCTAAAGTATATACGCTAAACACTCAACCCTAAAATCTATAACCTCAACCCTAAACTTTATACCCTCAACCCTGGGTAAATGCAAGAAGTTGGGTCCAAGAAGAGGGGAAGTTTCAGCCAAAACAAAAAAATTCACATGAAACATGTACACATTTTTTAAAAATGCATACACATTACAGATCAAGTACCCAAACCTAAATCCAAATGTGAATGCATTCAAATTTGGGTACACAAACCTAAAACACGTACGTGTTACGAAACACGTACGCATTCATAACATGTATGCGTTTTGAAATGCGTACACATTTCTTAAAAGTATTTATTTTTTTAAATAAGCGACTGTGTTTTCATTTTAACTGTAAGTTTGAGCTGCTCTAGAGAAGGAGAAGCAAGATTGTGTATGCATTTTGAAGGGCCTAATTGAAGAAAATTTCCACTGCCACCTCTTCCCATTGACACAACTGACCTTAGCGACCTCTAGGTTGGTTGAATTCTGCCATTTTTTTCCTTTATATCTTGCATTTTTGTTTTGTAATTTTTATTTAGTTGTTGTTTGTTTAGCTTGTTTTAGTTTGATATTTTATAGTTTTTAAATTGCATTTAAAAAACAAAAAACATTGAAACAAAAAAAAAGAATGTTTAATTGTAAATTGAAAACCATAAAAACTAAACCTAAATTGGACACATTTAACTTAGAAATCAAAACCCTAAACCCTAGGTTCCAAAAAACATAGGTCCCTAAAAACTAATTTACCTAGGTTAATCCTTGGACCTAAACCCTAAAACGTAAACCTAAAACCCTATTTACCCTAAAACCTAAACCTAAAACCCTAATATTTTCACCTTTTAGATAGTGCAACTTGAACTTGTAAAATCAATACTTTCAATGTAACCATTTGCGTTGAGAAATGAGGAGATGTTTCTTAACTAGTTCAAAAAATCATAGCATAAATTTATGAGGTTGATCTAATTAGGATTGATCATGTTGCTATGTTACACCATTGCCATAATCAACTATAGTTTAAACATTCTCATTTTTTAGTATGGTTACAAGTTTCAATCTCATTAGGATTGGTCATGTTACTCTTGCTCATTGAGTAATTTCAATTTAGAAATTTCCCTCCTTCCTTGCTTTATTTTGTTCCCTCCTTGTCATTGGTTCTTAACTTTCACTTCACATAATTTTAGAAGTATCCCTCCTTGGAGGTTTCTTACATTTTTAATTTGACATAGATATATTTTTTCATGTCATCAAATCTCTAAAGAATTATATAGTAAAGATCTAATTTCTTCCATTTTTGCATGTTAAATTATGCACACGAATTCACATGTATAAATATGATTTCATTGTACAACTATTTAAAAATTTAATAGTGAAGTCTCTATACTTAAAGAAGCCATTTTCAATATGTGAATAGAGCTCAATTTCATCTTTTTTTATTTTGTACATTGCAATTACCACTAACATATATATATGTGTCCCTTTGAATGTCTTCTATTAATTTTTTATTCTTATCTTTAGTATGCTTTGAAAACAATGAATGAGATTATAAATTAATGTTAGTGTTAAACTTATATTTTCTTCTTAACTACTTTGTCCCACTATAGAGAACTTGTGTCTCTTATCATGAAATTTGAAAATTTAGATAAATCAATTTATGTCCTCGGATTTAATTAAATTCCATTTCATACTTGATAAATACATGTATTCAAAATCAGTATACCTTAGCTCTATAGATATACTCTTGTTGGGAAAAAACCACACCTATGAGTAAACTTCCCCTCGCCCCAAAAAGATAAAGCTCTAGACCCATAAAAACTTAGAAGAATAAATTACTTATTGATGAATTAGTTAATTAATGATAGGCTTGATATTTATGAGCTCCATTGAGCACCCTTATCTAACAATAATCCTAATATATATAGAATCTAGTATAATTTTTACTTGAATTAAACTACATTGTTTTCATCATTTACCCATTTTGGCACTCATTCTTGAGTTGTTCATAACCTAAATTAGTGGGGATATTTCCTTCTCTTTTTCCACCTTTATATATGTAATAGAAGACACTCTAAACAACCCCTAACCTCCTATTAACACCCAATTTGAGAAATCAAAGTTATATATCTACATCATGTGTGTCTTATTTAAATTCATTTTTTAGTCCTTTACCTATAGAAATTAAATGGTTAGAGTTATAATTAGAACTTACCTCCCTATTTTCACTAAGAGGTATCCTATGTACCACATATAGATCTAACTCAAAACTATTTATAATTGAACCATCACATTATTAAAGGTTTAACATAAAATACCTCGACAAGCTCAAGCCTGAGGACATTGTGAGTGTGGCGGAAAAAAGTACGGATGGCCTTTTCACTGTTCTCAAGTGGACCCAGAAGGAAGTCTGTGATTTGAAAGGCTGTAATATAGATCTAAGCAACAGGGTCATGGATTTGGAGCAGAAGATTAGTTGGAGTTGTAAAGAGAATGAAGGACAGGAAACCCCCTTACCAAGGAAGAGATAGCATTCGCAGGAGGAAATATTGACCAGTATAGAGTGCAATATGTCCAAGATAGGCCAAAATATTAGGGCCACTATGGCGAACAATCAAAAAATATCCAAGCATAACACCATTATCATCAATGCTATGGTGGAAAAGCTCGAAAAAAATCAAAAGGGTTCGCTGGTCATGGATTTGGATGTGGATAGAGGATGCGGTAGATCTGCTGGTGAAGGGATTTCAACTCATACCAGAGCTAACACTAAGAGGTATACCCTGACTTCATCACATACTGCTCAAATCCTCAAGCAGGGGTTATAGGATATGAAGGATGTTGAAAAGGAGGTTGAGGAGTTGTTGAACACCTTGGAGTAGTGCGGTGGTGTTTGTTTCTGGCTTTTTAGGCGGTCCTTTTTTTGGACCTTTTGTCTCTTGGTGCTGTCATTTCCTTTTTGGGACAACCGTCTGCTTGTTTGGACTTTTTTTGTTATCTTTTGTTGTTTATACTCTGCTGTTTCAGGTCCCTGTAAAACCTATTTTTTCCTTTTCAAAAACATAAAATACCTAGATGAATTATGGCAAATATGTCATCCTAGATACAAAGTTTTGATGTAGAAGCATTAAATACTTGACTCAACATATGAGTTCCCTTTGGAAATGTACACAAAATGTAATTTATTGCATCCTTAGATATTTTAGGTATCTTAATTATAGTATACATATTAATCTAAATTATATAGTGGATTTATGTTTTAGATATACTTGATGATTCTTCTTGGAAGGGTTACTAAAAGGTGTTCAATAATTAGTTTTAAGTAACATGTAGGTAGGATTTTATTAAAAATTTATGACCTTGGTGTGACAATTATCTCCATTTTTAGTTGCATTCTAAGAGTTGGTAATAACAACAAACCCTTCATATTAACAACCACACACTGGACTCAATTTAATGTGTACATGTTATGGATTTTTAATGTTATGGATTTTTTAATGTTATAAATCAAATGGTATTCAAATTAAATATATTTTGAATTTGTGCACATTTAATGTGATTTTTAAATAACTTTCAAACTGTGTGCATTATTTAATTATTTTTTTGATATATATTTTTTAATATTTTAACATGTAGTTGCCATTTCATTGTTCACATAGATCTCCAAAATTTAACATAGATGATTTTATGCCTGATGCACAAATTCCTATAGATCCCATACATCCAGATTCATCACCACAACAAAACCCCACACCTTCACACTCTCCACCTCCTAACCCCCCACCCCTTGTAGTAGATTAGGCTCAGTTAAGAGAGAGCATTAGACAAAACCTTATTGTGATTCAGGGAAATATAGGTCTGATAAAAAATGAGCCTAGAATCCCCCCCATCTCACATGGTTTGCATCTATGCAAACTATTTTTGATTCTTTTTGATCTATTGATGTAGACCTAGATAGGTTCCATCAATGGAGAGAAGAGAGGAGACAATTCTATGCAGATGGATTGTCCTATAAAGAAATTAATGACCTTAAAATTACAAAACAAGCCATGTGCCAACAATTTTTTAACCCCCAAACAAACCAACCAATTCTACCCACCAAAAAATGAATTTCAATTTTATGGTGTAGGCACCCGTAGATAGCTACACATTTTTGGGATAGATGGTGGATGGTGTTTGATAATCCACCACATGGCAATTATAAGGTGCCCCTATACTTTTTGAGAAAGTTATGGGCTGAGTTTGAGTTGGGTTTAAAACCCAACTATTTTGATATGCGGTCATTTCAGGGAGTTGGGCATGGCATGCCCCAACATAGACTAGGAGCACGTGTTGATCCTTAGTGACATGCTCTGATTGCTCCTATTGTTCCTTCTCCTTCTCCTGGTGTTCCCACTGCATTTCAACAACATACCATGTTATCGACATTAGGAGCATTGAGCTCGCTTTTAGGACATCTCACTCATCAGACTACACATGTGGTGACTAAAGTGGCCAATAGAGAGCATGGAGGCTTGGGCTATGGGAATACTCAGACATCCACTTCAGATGACCCACATGCATCTAGGAAAAAATCATATATGAATTTACTATATTATGAGGATCATCCTACATAGGTATGTTCATCTTTTGAACTTAAATTTATTTTTTTTGAAATGTGCAAAATTCATGTAAATAATTTAACATCAAATTATATATATAATATAATATTAATTCAAGAAGTGTTCGCTGTAGATGCATGATCGTACAATGCCTAAAACTCAATATGATCGTGTCTATATGTCGAGTGTTGTAGAAATGGGCTCATCTTTTGGTTAGGTACTTGAACCAATATATATTAAATAGTTTGTGTGGATATATATAATTTAATTTGAATTTGTACAGATGTGTGAAATGATATATTATATCTAGATGCAGGGAGGTCATATGATACCTAGTACTGACTAGTCACAAGTTGTGGTGAGTGTTCCTGAGACATCGTCAACTCAGGTGCGTGCTTTCAAAATTTTGTTAAGTTTAAATTAAATACACATCATAGATCTAATTTAATTTGTTCATTTACATACACATGTTTGAATTTGATCTATAAAAATTGTTGTACATCTATATGTAGGGATTTCATGAGATACCCATGGTGGGCACACTTGAGACATTGTTAGCATTTATGCATGGGAAATCTTAGGTGTGTGATCATGAGGTCATATCATTCAAGGTTGTAAACTTTACTAAATATCCTATACAATTTTAATAGACCTTTTAAATATATATATTCAAGGTTTTAATATATTGTTTGCTTTATATGAATATGAAGGATATAGTAGATCAAGCATTTGGATATTCTCAACTGGCAGTTATGCTACCCGTTGAACAAAATGTGCCAGTAGATTCACATGATCATATGGTAATTTATTCATACTAAAAATCATTTTTACTGTATTTACTAGATATTTAATTAAATTTATTTTTATCTAAAAGTTTATATTTTCAAGTTTAAATATGTTTAATTATATCAAATTTTCTAAATAACTTTAAATCTAATTTTAAGTTTCTTGTACTCTTTTACAACATGGAACAAAGAGGAGACTTGATATGACCAATCAGCCTGATAGTTAGATGGTTTTAAATTTTATGGACTATAGATCTCTAGTTTTATTTAAATATGTGTTGGACTTGACATATAAATTTTGAATATGTTATTTCATGGACCATTTCACATACATTATATCGATTAATATTATCGTGTTTTTGTTTATTTATATCAGTTGACTTTAATATGATGATTATATATGCAGTCAATTATGATCATGTTATGTTCATTTTGATGATTAACTATTTTCCAATTCTACCAAATATTTGAATCAATAAACAAAATCCTAACTCCTTGTATGCACAAAATGTATAATCTATACAATTGAACAATTATATAAAATGTGGTAAAAACAAGACATGCAATGTATAATCTATAAAATTGGAACAAGATATTTAAAATGTGACTAATAAGTTCATTGAAGTTCATACATCGAAGAAACATATATAATGTATATTGATGTTTAATACAACTATATAACATGATGAGACATATATGTGCATGTAGATACAATTAAAGCTTATCAACTTTTAGGTCAATACCACAAATTGATATTTACATAGTCTTTTGATAAAATAATTTTGAGAACCTACAAAAATAATTAATGTAAGTAAAGTAACTATACTTTTTATGAGTCATTTAAGTAAATAATTCATGCGAGAAAAAAAATATATAGTAAATGTTAGAAAATTGAATCTTATAAATTCCATACAAATTCAAATGATGTTTGCCATAGGATGGATTAAGGGGACGTAAGAGGATATAACTTAAGGTGGTCCTAAGAGAATTCCTTAAAGGGAGTTAAGAGGATGGCTTAAGGGGATGCAAAAGGGTGGATTAAGGGGAGTTGATAGAATGACTCAAAGGGATGTAAGAGGGTGGATTAAGGGGATGCATGTCATGAATGCTAGGATATGGCTTAACGGGTCCTAAGAGGATGGATTAAAGGGAATTATGAGAGTGACTTAAGGGATGCATGATTTGGATTAAGGGTATGTAAGATTATATGACTTAAGGGTCCTTTAAGAGGATGTCTTCAGGGGATGCAAGAGGATGGATTAAGGGGAGTTGATAGAATGACTTGAATGCATGTAAGAGGGTGGATTAAGGGGAGTTGATAGAATGACTTAAAGGGATGTAAGAGGGTGGATTAAGGGGATGCATGTCATGAACCTTAGGATATGGCTTAACAGGTCCTAAGAGGATGGCTTAAAGGGAATTATGAAAGTGACTTAAGGGATGCAAGATTGTAGATTAAGGGGATGTAAGAGGATATGACACCCACGTCCTTTAAGAGGATAGCTTAAGGGGATGTAAGAGGATATGACACCCACGTCCTTTAAGAGGATAGCTTAAGGGGATGCAAGAGGGTGGATTAAGGGGAGTTGATAGAATGACTTGAAGGGATGTAAGAGGGTGGATTAAGGGGAGTTGATAGAATGACTTAAAGGGATGTAAGAGGGTGGATTAAGGGGATGCATGTCATGAACCTTAGGATATGGCTTAACGGGTTCTAAGAGGATGGCTTAAGGGGAATTATGAGAGTGACTTAAGGGGACACAAGAGGATATGCCTTAAGGATCCTCTAAGAGGATGTATTAAGGGGATGCAAGAGGGTGGATTAAGGGGAGTTGATAAAATGAATTGAAGGGATGTAAGAGGATGGATTAAGGGGAGTTGATAGAGTGACTTGAAGGGATTTAGGAGGATGGATTAAGGGGAGTTGATATAATGACTTAAAGGGATGTTATTCTAAGCATCTCATGAACCATAAACCCTTAAAACCCATATAGAATTTTTATTCTAAGCATCTCATGAACCTTAGAAACCCTAAACCCTAAACCATATGCCCTAAAGACTAGTAGCCAAAAGAGTGAAAAACAAGTGATGGATTAAGGGGTCCTAAGAGGATGGCTTAAGGGGTGTTGAGAGAGTGACTTAAGGGGATGCAAGTGGATGAATTAAGGGTAGATATATGAGGTATGGATTGAGGGGTCCTAAGAGGATGAATTAAGGGGTGTTGAGAGAGTGACTTAAGGGGATGCAAGTGGATGGATTAAGGGTAGATATATGAAGATATGGATTTAGGGGTCCTAAGATGATGGCTTAAGGGGTGTTGGGAGAGTGACTTAAGGGAATGCAAGTGGATGGATTAAGGGTAGATATACGAGGATATGGATTAAGGGGTCCTAAGAGGATGGCTTAAGGGGTGTTGAGAGAGTGACTTAGGGGGATGCAAGTGGATGGATTAAGGGTAGATATATGGGGATATGGATTAAGGGGTCCTAAGAGGATGGCTTAAGGGGTGTTGTGAGAGTGACTTAAGGGGATGCAAGTGGATGGATTAAGGGTAGATATACGAGGATATGGATTAAGGGGTCATAAGAGGATGGCTTAAGGGGTGTTGAGAGAGTGACTTAAGGGGATGCAAGTGGATGGATTAAGGGGTCCTAAGAGGATGGCTTAAGGGGTGTTGTGATAGTGACTTAAGGGGATGCAAGTGGATGGATTAAGGGTAGATATATGAGGATATGGATTAAGGGGTCCTAAGAGGATGACTTAAGGGGATGCAAGTGGATGGATTAAGGGTAGATATACGAGGATATGGATTAAGGTGTCCTAATAGAATGGATTAAGGGGAATTAATAGAGAGACTTAAGGGGATGTGAGAGGATGGATTAATGGTACATAAGAGGATGACTTAAGGGGTTTTAAGAGAATGACTTAAGGGGATATGAAATCAATTATAAAATTTATATAAAATGATAATGAATTAAATTTAGTTTTATATTTATACTATCAATTAAATTTATCTAAACTATATATAGTTACCTATCTCTAGATTTGAATTCCATTGTAATATATGTGCATCTCCTCTCTTCTTTGTAAAGCATCTAGTTTTGGGAGACCTGAAACAAAAAATGATATAAAACTTTAATTAGAAAATGACTAAAGACAAATACATATATCAATTAAATATATATACAACTATATACTTACTAATATTTATTTACTCTGTTGTACCATTTGCATATTCTCTTTTTTGTAATGCATCTATAATTGTCTCATGATCATCCATTGAAAGTGTCCATAAAAATTTATTAGTAGGCCTCCCTTGATATCTAACTAGTTTTATATTGGTTTCCAAAATCAAATGTGAATAATCTATAATCTTCTTGTGTCTTTCATAATCTTCAAATGTGGGAAAACCATTCTTTCTTATCAAATATTTTTGAATCTAGGTGCCAATAACAACCACTGAACTAGTTGGAAACTCAAAGTTGTCATCATCCACTCTAGGATGTACCAACTTATGTTTTCTCTCAACACATCTAGCCAACCAATACTCCATCTCCTCTTCATTCCCCTTAGGTGCAACAACAACATACACATGTCCTAAAAAAAAAAAAAAAAATTAATAAAGAGTGACTTATATTTAATTCACATATAAACATGAATACATATAAAATTCAACTCAATACATAATGTACCTTCTTGTACAAGATCCGAAATACGAGCATAATCATCTAATGTGAACACTTGATTATCTTCAATTGTCATTCCATGTTCAACATGTGTTGATGTAGGTGTTAAGTCTCTTTGTTGCCATTGCTCGACCCATTCCATATTTTCACACGCCTCCCAATCACCTGCAATATAAAATTGACAAAATCATGCCAACTCCCTTGTCCATATTGTCCATGTGTTTGCATTCAAATTGTTAAACTAATTCCATTTTGCAGATCCATTAATTGTTTCACAATCTTGTCAAGAAAAAAATATCATTTTCTTCAACTAACCAAAAGAAGTGTCGAATTTTTGAGCTCTCACTTGTTCTTGTAGATGATTTGGTATTTCACCAATCTACAATTGCACGTGCATCTCTAAATTTCACAGCATCCTCAAATTTTATTTTCTCTCTAGCAAGAGCTCTTTTCACACATGCACCCGCTCCATTGTGTTCTCCCTTACCATGACTATCTTCTAAAAAACTCCATATGTGTTGGATATTATTTTCCTTATGAACTCCACATAACCAATAAAACATTCTAGCATTTTTGAATTGACCCGTGTAATTATCCAACCATATGAGATATTCTAGCATTTGAATTCCTCTCTCTTTTAAATTTTTATAGAATATATCAAAACAATATTGAACAAACTCAGATGAATGCAATTTATTATCACTTACATAAAAATGGTACTCTCTCAAAAAATTTCTATTATCTTCTCTACTATCATCTACATGTCTATAAACAATACAAAAAAATATAGCTACTTGCATTGAATTAAAATACTGTGATTGACTTTCTTCTTGTGGAGTAAGAGTATAATTTTCAGCAAAATCAACAAGTGACAATATAGTTCCAATTTTGGGAATGTGTTTTTACATAAAAAAAAATTGATTATCAAGCCAATGAGCATACTAAGAGTGTTGAACACATTTAGGTACAATATTATCTTTAAATTCTTTAATAAATGCATGCACACTAAATTTTTCCACAATTAGCTCACAACGTTTTCCAGTTTTTCCATCTTTTAAAGAATACTCAACATTTTTAAATTTTTTTTACATCCACTAATTGTTGTCTGAATTCATCTAAACTAATTTCATGCATACATTAGATCCTAATATGAAAAGTTACCACATCTATCACATTCTCCAAAAATACATGCTTTTAAATAAAATAAGTTTCCATTAGAGGGTTCACAAAACAAACCTACTATAAAATATTTGATTCTTTCAAGTGGCATATTAATACCACAAATGTCTTGCATAATTTGGTTAGCATGCAAAGTGCATCGTATATATCAAAAATTATCATAATAATAATGAAATTGTACATGAGTCTTACAACAATAAGAGATTTGTTGCTTATTAATTCTAACATACCAAGGTTTACACTTTTTGAATGAGCTTTGACTTATGTTAATATTCAATAGTAAGATTGAAGCATCTAATTTTTTTTATATAATTCAGTTTGAGTCATATCTAAGAGATGCTTTGGATGAGGTTCACAAATTTTGGAACACACCCTTAATTTTAAGACATCTCTAATGTTAGGTGATACTCTTGTATTATCATGCCAAATTTATCGATTAAAGATTTAATTTCATTAGTTAATTTCATGTCTGATCTTGGGAGTCTACTGCTAAAACTCCAACATTGATTAATTGGATCCTTTTTAATACTTTCTCTTCTTTTAGCATCTCTTATCAAAGTTTTAGGATTTACTTTTATGCATTTACTAATCTTACTTAACATTCTTTTATTTGAAATTGCTTTATTAACTAGAGCAGTTGTTATTGCACGATGAGCCACATTCTTATCTCTAGATCAAATTTTCTTACCTATAAAATCAATAGAATTAGCAACACAAGATATGACTTGTTCTACTGAATTGTCTTTCTTTTTTGGTTTTACAAAAATACCCAATTTTTTCATCACTTTTCTCATTTTCGACATTCTCATCAATTGCACCATGAGTTGACATTGGAATCCTAATTTATTTCTATAAAAAAGAATTTTATATATTCTATTTCCATAAGTTCTAATTTGTCTCCAAGAAACTTTCCCATGAAGGTTATCTAGCACATCTTTTTCAATTGTAAAAAAACATTTTCACCTTCATTCATACAAGGGGTTTCATTTTCATTCACACTAGGGGTTTCATTTTCATTTTCAAATGTAAAAGGGATTTCATTCTCATTTTCATCAATATGATGGATTTCATTCTCATTTGCATTCTCATAAGATATAATTTCATCATTTTTTTTATTTTTGCATTGTTCCAACCCTAGAATTATTGATATCATTAATGGTGTATCCAACTTCATCTAAACAAGCAAGATCAATATTATCAAAACCTAGGTTTGAAAACATACCTGGATAGATTGTTTGAATAGGTGCATTTTCCATATCATTGGGAGGTGGATTTGAAGACATACCTGAAGTTGTTTGCACATGTACTATTTCTATATCATTCAAAGTTGAAGTTGAAGGAATGGTTGGGTTTTTCTCCATAATTGCATTTTCTTCCATATTCACCATCTCCACATTTGCATCATCTACATTCATTTCATCATTCATGGCTTCCTCTTCAACATTCTTGGAATTAGATGCTTCCAAATTTTTCATTTGACGAATCCTTTCTCTTCTATCCCTTTGTCTTTTTGCCTCCATTTCTTTATTTGCTTGAATTTCTTCGGGTGTCATTAACTTTCTACATTTTTTTTCTTTGTCTTTGCTTTGATCCCATGGTTACCAAACCCTCTTTGATGAAAAAAAAATGATTCAAGTAACCTATTTTTAAATTTCTATCTCCAAATATTCAAATAAAACTATGTAGTATGAAGATCCTTTCTTCTATAAACTTTGAAGTACAAAAACATCACGAATACATCCAAAAGTTCTCTTTTTCCAAATCTTCTTGTAAAATGTTCTTTTACTTGATTCCATTTAAGAAATTCAACCTGCGCTTGTCTCTTCCAACAATTTGAATAGAATATGCCCTACACAAGACAAATTTGCAATAAAAAACACATAAAATGGCACTTTTAGACCATACTACAAAAAATGAATGTTGCAGAAAAATGTGTTTTATCAGTATTTTCCAAATCAAGAAAAAACAACTATATAAGCAATGTGTACACATTATAAAATGTATACACATTCTAAAACACATATACGTTATATTTTAGGAACACATACACATTATATAATGCATATGCGTTACCTTTACCCAACGGGTAAATAGATAATGAGTATGTGTTATGAAAAATGTACGCATTTAAAAATTGAATTCCCAACCCACATGTAGCCTTGGTTTTAGGCTCGTGAAAGACTTGGAAATCTGAGCCTTAGCCTTTGACCTGCAACTAAAAAACTAAGGCAGATTTAAGAAGAATGTCCAACTTTGGCAATATGGTTGATGGACTTTTTTTAAAAATCAATCTATAAAATTAAAACCCATTAGAGAACATGATGTATGGTTTCTGAGTATATAATTTTTATTAAGATTGGATTCTATTTTTTATTTTTAAATAACTAGGCCTTAAACTTGAAATATCAGGCTTTTTTTGTTTTTTAATAACTTTTCTTTGGTTAAGTTTCTTGTAAAAAAAATTATATGGCATCATTATTCAAACAATTCTCTACACAATGAAAATAAAATAAAAAAAATGTTTATTTTAGGTCCAATTATGTTGTTCACACACGTCGATTTTTAAAAACAACAATTAAGGCCAATAAAAATTCAATAAAAAAAAATATTCAACAAAAAATTACAAAAAAAATTCTTCATCAATCTTCATGTTGTTAGCTATCTTTCCCCAAAAGGAATTAGCAAAATATTTTTATTTGGGTCAAAAAGTGGTGTTTGTACATGTGCATGGTATGGTAAAAAAAAGGGACTTTTAAAAAGTGTTTTTTTATAGATCCCTATCAAAATTTAATTTCTATAACCTGGGTATTTGAATAGTTTACATATTTGGAAACTAGATTCAAAATGCTAAATTTCATATTACTAATTTTTATTAAGATTAATTGTGTAAGTGCCTCAATTTTTCAGTCCAAGTATGACAAATTCTGAAAAATAGTAAAAACACTTCCACTTTTTGAGCTTTTTGTGGACCCAACCTCTTGCATCAGCCCCCTTAAACCCTGAATAATTTAGACCTAGAGAGGTGAGGGAGAGATAGAATGGAAGCATGAGGTAACAATATAGATAGGGGAGAGAGAGAGAGAGAGAGAGAGAGAGAGAGAGAGAAGAACAAAGAGGGGTAAGGAGGGAGGGAAAGGTAGATAGGGAGAGACTTAGAGAGAGAGAGAGAGATGAATTTCCTTCACAAAAAAGTGTGCATTATAATGTGTTCATGTTATTATTTTCTTTGAAAATTTCTAAGCCTTTGCCTTGGATTTTCCTTGGGCTTCCAGCCCAAAGGTTTGGAATGAATTTTTAATGTCCAAAGATGTGTTTTCCAAATTGTAAAATAATGACATAATCTCAAGCATGCTCCCCATCAAGTTTGCACATGTTTCATTCTAAAGTCAAAAAATAGTAAACGATAATGTTAAGCTCTCTCTTAGCTTTCTAACCATATAACTTTTTTCACATTTTGAGTATATTAAGGTTTTCATCTTTAATTTCTTTAGTTAATGTATCCATTCTTTTGTCAAAAACCAATGTGTGGTAGTTTTGACTTTATTTTTAATTGTTGATTAGTTTTAATCTTTTTTAGGGGGTATCATGCTCAATTTTTTTTCAAGATATGTCCACTTTGAAAATTAGTAAAAAGTCATATATTCATTAAAAAAATAGCAAAAAGTTTGGGCATAAAATACATGGTGTTAGCTAATTTATCATTGAAGTGATTTTTAAAATACTATAAAAAGGTTAACATTTTAGGAGGGCCACACTAGATGCTATGTTATATTTTTTTGAAAAATACAAGACCACTTTGTGTGGCCCCCCTTTTTGAACCCCTTAATCTCCACCAGATCATGAAAAAAAGTTAGTTGTTTAGCAATTAGATTCAGAGTAATACGACTCTTGTTTTTGTTGCATCTTCAAATTCTATGTTCAACTATCTTCAATTTCTCATCCAAGATCAGTTTTTATTGATTTAAGAAAAAAATAGCCAATTAAGATCCTTTTTTGGTCCCCCATATTTTTGCACTTACCCATCCCATGGATGCCTAACCCCCTCTCATGAGACTGGCACCAAGGGGATAATACCACAAACTATGAGAAATTTTTCATCTTTGAATTAAATTTTTTATTTTTATTTCCTTTGTATTACCTAACTTGGGGACTGATAATGAAACCAATGTTAGCAAGAAAATGGGGGAACACTAACTAAAGAATTGAGCCATAGTTAATCTTTATACCCCAAATTTGGTAATAAAGAGGGATCAAAGATTAGTGCATAACATAGAAAAATAGATTAACATAATAAAAAATTAACAAAAATTAAGGAACAATCATAAATCCCATATATCACCCAACTTCATATATATATTATACTTTCATCTTTCCTTTATACATCACATCTTCTATATAATACTATTCTAATCTTCTCTAGATATATTTCTATATTTATCTTCTATAGCTTATAGACATTCGCTCTTTTCTTACTTATCCCCTGTTACATATTATTCTACCTTACACATATAGGGTCCTAGTTGGACGTGTCTCTTACATTCTACAACTCCTCTTGTAGTTGACCTGTCAGCCATGAGCTCTATAACCATTTTGTGGTAGTTTATGGTGGGATTTACTTCTTCGCTCTGTGTACTGCATCTTTCCTACTATCAATAATAAAAAAACTCAATTTTTAAATCAACTTAACAAAATAATATAATAATAAAACTATTTAATTTTACTTGTATTTTAGTATACATACATGCTAACCAAACATTAAAACTTCATTTATAACTTTATTTTTTAAATTTATATATAAATCCATAAAAAAAATTTAAAAAATGTCTTTACTTATTTAAAGGCTATAACTTCAACTATTTTTCTTTTCTTTTATTTTTTTCTTTTTCAAGAAGAGTAAATAAACTACTTGCTAAACCCATATGAATCTTAAAAAATATCTCAATTACATTTCCTTTTCATAAAAAAGATACTTACAATCATATTGAAGAATTTACATACTTTTTCATTTGAAAAGAAGAATGCATGTAACCTAAATTCACAATTGCAAGCAATGAAGTAATGCAACTTTATTGACAACTGAAAAAATAATTTGTAATATAACTCATATATTTCATTCATATGTCAAATTGACAAAAATAAACTCTCCCACATAAAAGAACACCTTATTGAACTCACTTAACTAAAATGAAAATAATAATCTCTAAATCATAAGTAGAAACCCAATTCTCAAATCAACATTACAAAATAATATATTAATAATTTTTTAAAAAAATTTACTTGTATTTTAGTATACATACATACTAACTAAGCATTAAACCTTCATTTAGAACTTTATTTTTTTAGATTTACATATCCATTAAATTGATTTTTAAAACATCTTTACTTTTTTTTTATAGGTGAGTGTTGTCAAGGGGACAACTCCCATAATATAAGATTCAAAAAAGAGAAAAACCCCATTTCCTATCCACCAGGGGTGCAACAACACTAATAAAATTGTACTTTCCAAAACCAACCCTTTTAACCTAATAGAACATGCATCAACCCAAAAATGGGTGTGATCACAAATTATGCCTCCAAAATTCCTTCTTTCTTTGAGGATCTTAGGGACATTGGATGTTTTTGCTTTAAAGATGGAGTTTTCTTTTTCTTCACCTCTGTCTAGACCTGTTCGACATCCGAGGAAGAATGCTAGCCCAAGCACAAATCCGCTAGCAAGGATGAACCAGGATTGCAATCAATAGTAGTAGCCACCAAAAGAGAAGAAGAAGTAGTATTGGAGACCTCCAAAGATGGAGAAGTAATCCAAGCATCGTCTTTCTTTGGATCTAGTGTAAACACATGAACATGACCATCTTCCATGGCTGATTGGGAGGGGACAAGAGCAGGAACAATTTTCTGAAGTGAGGGAGTGTAGGCACTAGCATTCTTTATAGAAGGAGAAACAACATAATGTTTGGACTCATCCCCAACCTACCATGAGGGGTTGTTGTTTGGGAAAGCCCTAACATTCTCCCTAAAACGTCTTTTTCCACACTGTGTAGTAACGTGATCTATAGCAAAGAAAATTCTACATCTGAATGCTATCTTTTCATAATCTATTAGTTGGCGCCGACATCTTTTCCTAACTTTGAGAAATATTTCTATTGGGAGACCTTTTGAAACATCTATTTCTACACATAGGTGAGAAAAAGTTGAATTTTAATAGTTGATTGTTTCTTTGGAGAGACCATGGTATTTCCCCAAACCATTGCCAATCACTTTTAGATAGTCAATTTCCCAGAACTATGGTGGGAGGTAAGGTAAATGAACCCATAAAAATGTAGATGATAATGTCTCTGTGCATGGATCAAATGAGGGGGACCAAGGTTTCATGCACGAAAAATCCCCTTGGAAGAACCAAGGTCCAATTTTTAGCACCATTTCTTTGTTGTCCATAGATTCAAATTCTAGGATAAAAACCTCTTTTGCACACGGGTAGATGCTGATTTCATCTTCTAGATAATCCTTCCAATTTACATCAATCCATGAATGGAGGTCGCATAATTTGGGCCAAACCTTAGTAAATCTACATACCAGGGCATGATCTTGTAAATATTCTTCTCTGTCACACACAAGGCCATCCAAACTTATCTCAAGGGTAGAGGATTGATGAACGACAAAAGGAGGGTGCATAGAGGCTCCGCCGTGAAGCATAAGAGGCTCAAACTTTCTCTTGGTTGGGGACATAACAACATATGGCCAGCCTAGGGAGAACCTCGACCCATGAAGACCCTTATGTAGAGAGGAAGGTTAGGTAGCAAGGGCATCAATGAAGCTTTTCCACCTATAGCTAATGCCATTAGGGCATGTATCCATCATGCCAACCATTACATGATTAACAATACCAACATTTCCTTTTGTTGGACCCAAATTATCAACCAATGGAGACATAGAAATTAGCTCAGGAATGCCATCCCCGCCGCACACCAGATCATGCATAGTTTGAGAAATGGCCGAATATGTTGTTGAACGAGAGCCTAAAAACGTCTTCACCCACTTTGCCCCCTTAGGGCACCTTTTCCATGTTCGTTCGCAGAGTAGGGCTCACTGGAAATTGAAGTAGAAGCGAAGGTTTTCGAAGCAGACACCATCCCACTAAATTTTTAAAACATCTTTACTCTTTTTTTTTTTTTTTTAGACTGCAGGAATCGGGTAGCACAACTCCCTATAAACTGCAGTGCGCCTAGTAAACTTTTTAACGTGACCGGTGACGCTAGCGCGACATGCCCTCCAGTACCACGGGACGGGGGGAGACTAGAACTCGTGACCAGCAGAGCTGCAACGGAATTACTTAGCCAACCGAGCTAGGGCCTCCGCCCTTTTAAAACATCTTTACTTACTTAAAGTCTATCTTTAACTATTTTTCTCTTTTTTCCCACTTTTTTATAAGAGTAAATAAATTACTTGCTAAACCTACATGATCCTAAAAAGTAGTTCACATTACCTTTCCTTTTCATAAAAAATCTACTTACAATCATATGCAAGACTTTACATATTTTTTTATTGGAAAGGAAGAACATGTGTAACCTTAATTTAAAATTATAAGGAACAAAGTAATGCAATTTAGTTGACAATTGGAAAAAAAGTTTCAACAACCCTTCATCAGAAATTAAAAACACATGTAACCTAAATTCACAATTGCAAGCCATGAAATAACGTAACTTAATTGACAATTGAATTTTTTTTTTAACAACTCTTATATATATATATATATATATATATATATATATTCCATATGTCAAATTGAAATAAATAAACTCTCCCACATAAAATAACACCTTATTGAACTCACTTAACTAAAATGAAAAACAAAATTTGTCAATCATAACCAAAAACTCAAATTTTGAATCAACATATCACAATAATATAATATATAAATAAAATTGTTTAATTTTACTTGTATTTTAGTAGACAGATACTAACTAAACATTAAACCTTCATTTACATTTTAAAAAATAAATTATATATAAATCCATAAAATATGTTTTTATAACATATTTACTTATTTAAAGACTATAACTTGAACTATTTTTCTCTTTTCTTCCCCTTTTTCAAAAGAGTAAATAAATGACTTGCAAAATCCACATGAACCTTAAAAATATCTCATATTACCTTTCTGTTTCATAAAAGATACTTACAATCATATGTAAGACTTTACATATTTTTTTATTGGAAATAAAGAACACATGTAATCTTAATTCACAATTGTAAGCTATGAAGTAATGTAACTTAGTTGACAATTGAAAACATGTTTTAACAACCCTTTATACATTTCGTCCATATATCAAATTGATAAAAATAAACTCTCATGAAAAAAAACATCTTAATTGAAATCACTTAAAAAAAATCAATCTCTCAATCATAAACAAAACTCAACTTTTTAAATCAACTTAACAAAATAATATATTAATAAAACTTTAATTTTACTTATATATTAATAAACATAGATACTAACTAAACATATTAATCTTCACTTCCAACTTTACTTTATATTTATAAATAAATTTATAAAGTATTTCTTTAGAAACATCTTAATTAAAAAATACATATTTTAATTATTTTTCTCTTTAGTTTTTACTTATTTAAAGACTATAACTTCAAGTATTTTTTTTCTTTTTTTTCTTTTTGAGAAGAGTAAATGAACTACTTGCTAAACCCACATGGCTCTTAAACAATATCACATTACCTTCATTTTCATAAAAGACTTATTATTATATGTAAGACTTTGTGTAATTTTTCATTAGAAAGGAAGAACACGTGTAACCTAAATTCACAATTAGTCATGAAATAATGTAACTTAATTGACAATTGAAAAACAAGTTTGAACAACTCTTATTTATTTCGTCCATATGTCAAATTGACAAAAAATAAACTCTCCCACATAAAATAACACCTTATTGAACTCACTTAACTAAAATGAAAAAATCAATTTGTCAATCATAACCAAAAACTCAATTTTAATCAACATAATAAAATAATATATTAATATTTTAGTATACATACATACTAACTAAATATTAAAGAATTATATATAAATCCATAAAATATGTTTTTTAGAGCATCTTTACTTATTTATAGATTGTAACTTCAATTATTTTTCTCCTTTTTTTCTTTTTTCAAAAGAGTAAATAAATGACTCGTAAAACTCATAGGAACCTTAAAAATATCTCCTATTACCTTTCCTTTTCATAAAAGGTGCTTACAATCATATGTAAGACTTTACATGCTTTTTTATTGGAAATGAAGAACATGTGTAACCTTAATTCATAATTGTAAACTATGAAGTAACATAATTGACAATTGAAAAACAAGTTTTGACAACCCTTTATATATTTTGTCCATATATTAAATTGATAAAAATAAACTCTCCCACTTAAAAAAAACGCCTTAATTAAAATCACTAAAAAAAAAAATACCAATCTCTCAATCATAAAAAAAAACTCAGCTTTTTTAAAAAAACTTAACAAAATAATATATTTATAAAATTTTAATTTTACGATATATATTAATAAACGTAGATACTAACTAAACATATTAATCTTCATTTCTGACTTTACTTTATATTTATAAATAAATTTCTAAAATATTTCAAAAAAAACATCTTTATTAAAAAATTGCATATAACTCTAATTATTTTTCTCTTTATTTTTTTCCTTTTTCTATAACAAATAAATAAATCAGTTGCTAAACCCGCGTGAATGATAAAACATCTCACATGATCTATCCTTTTCCATAAAAAGAGATAAAAGACTTTAGCGCCTCTTCGACCTTTCCTTTTCCATAAAAAGAGATATAAGACTTTAGCGCCTCTTTCATTGAAAAGAAAGAACACGTGTAACCTTAGTTTGCAATTATAAACAATGAAGTAATGAAGTTAGTAAACAGCTTTTAGGAAACGGATTTATGAAGAACTGATACAATTTCTAAAATATTTCAAAAAAAACATCTTTATTAAAAAATTACATATAACTCTAATTATTTTTCTCTTTATTTTTTCCTTTTTCTATAACAAATAAATAAATCAGTCGCTAAACCCGCGTGAATGATAAAACATCTCACGCGATCTATCCTTTTCCATAAAAAGAGATAAAAGACTTTAGCGCCTCTTCGACCTTTCCTTTTCCATAAAAAGAGATATAAGACTTTAGCGCCTCTTTCAGAAAGAACACGTGTAATCTTAGTTTGCAATTATAAACAATGAAGTAATGAAGTTGGTAAACAGCTTTTAGGAAACGGATTTATGAAGAACTGATACAATGCTGACGCCCACCGATTCATTCGCTAAATCGGTCCCCCAATTTTGAAACCGCTGACGTTTTAACCCGGGATTACGAAAACTTCGGTTCAAACCTAACTTCCAGATTCAGACAGATGCCCTATCGGATTCACCTCTTTCCAATCTTGCCTTTCCTATAAATAGAATTGCTTCACTTCCCCATAGCATACTACTTCTACTAACTCGATACTTCATTTTATTCTATAAATTTTCTCTTTCTGTTGCATTACAGATTTTAATTGCAAGGCGCTTTTTAGTTTTGCAAATTTCTCAGTGTACTCATGGATCTTGCCGCCGATGTTTACATTTCGGAGGACTATGTAAAAAGCCGCCGCTCAGAGAAAACAGCGGCCAAGCAACAAGTGAACACTTCTGTAAATGCTTCAGATACTCAAAAGACTAGCTTATTTGCACAGAAGAATGAAAATCCACATCGTACAAGCAGCTGGTTCGAGGAAATTGTTTTTACTTGTTTAAGTCCGTAGTCGGCTGCAAGATATGATGATCCATTTACCTTTCCCTCTTGTAGCTTACATGGATATGGGGTTTTTAACTCGAATTATTAGAGATATGAAAATTGCAGGTAAATAATCATTCTGTTGAACAGATGGATGCAATAGATACGTCATCTTATTAATTTAAGGGGAAATTAGTGTGGATTTGGATTTCTAACTATTTGAACAGTGTTCAACAGTTCTAAATCCATATAAATAGTTTGAAAGTTAGATATTGAGTAGAGTTGATTAATGCAATGGCATGTATTAATGGAAAATTCGTCTAGCTTTAGATCTTTATATATCAAAACGGTGTAGCTTTTACAAATATTTGCAGTTGTATTTTCTGTTAAAAAGATTAATGCAATAGACATATATTAAGGGGAAATTTGTGTTTTTAAATCTTTAAATATCAAGACTTTGAGTTTTTACAAATATTTTCACAGTTCGATGTTAAGTTGAAAAGATTAACGACAGACGTACAGTTAATTAATGAGAATCCGCGTGGAATTATATCTACAAGGATCGAAATCATATTATTCAACCATAACGTGCGTTTAAGTGTTTTTGCTTTACATTTTAGTAGGAGCGCTCATTTCAGGTTTATAAGCAGTTTACAGGTGTTAAATTAGATTTCTTTAAAGATTATATGATCCGAAACATTTGTTAAAAACTTAAAATAGATTTCCATAAATATTATATGATCCCAAACATTGGATAAACAGGAAGAGTGTAGAACGTTTTCCAAAGAGAAGGCGTGGTGTGAAAACGCACCGTAGGCATGGATGGTGAAATTGGTATCTTCGAACAAGCCAAATCTGGAGGCTTTGATACTATAGGGCCACCTATGGCCGTAAACCTTCTTTTTTTGTATTTTTGGCAGGCATTTAATATAAAAAATTGTTCTGTTGTTATGATACACTCATTTCATTTGTGCTGGACAAATTGTGTTTCTAAAACAATTACACTAAATTTCCAAATGCTTTACGTGTACCTATGACGGGAGATTCGGCGGAATGCACATTGGACTAATGGGTAAAGCTAAAAACTACAGTGTTTTACAACGAAAAATTGCAGGCACATGTAAAAGTGCACTTTCCTGGGGAAAACTTGTTATATGTCTAATTTCTTTGACGTTTAATCTTCTTTCTCAGTTCATCTAGAGAGGTCTACAATGTAGACCCATGGTATTGGAAATAAAAGAGGGTAAAACACAGCTAGTTGCAGATATGTTCTTTGAAATCTAAAAGTTAAGTGTATCATTGGTTTATACATACCCTCCAAATAAAGAACAAAACCCTACTGTTCTACCCATAGCAACTCCTATCATCCGCTCAAGTTGCACAAATGAATCTTTACCAAATTAATTAGTGAAAGGCTGAGTTCATCCACGTAATATAAGCTACAAAGAAAATTAAACTCAGTTTGAATCATTCGAGAAATTCTTCTCTATAACTCAATTTGAATCATTCGAGAAATTCTTCTCTATAAAATTTTGTTTATAAATTCTTGAGAAGGCTACATGATGATCGGTAGTGACACTGGCAACTACATTTGAAAAAAATTGGTTTCGATTGTGCTTTGATGGTGTCCATACCCTTTTCCAAAGCTCCAAATTTAGCAGAGGCAGGAAGGATGCTGGCAAAAGTTGAGGAGTCTGGATTTACACCCGTCAATTGCATTTGCTTAAATTTTTAAAAGCCTTTTCGCCAGATCCATGTCAAACATATCCTGAAATCATGGCATTCCATGAGACCACATTTCTTTAGGTATTTTTATCAAACAATGCAAGCGCCTTATAATTTATTTTCCTTGCAGACTTATATCATGTGGATGAGATTTGAAGTTCCATGTAGTTTACCATGTCATCCATTTAAATGACTCAAAGTTTTTAGATATGTTTAAATGTAGATTTATTTCAAAGAGTTTGGAATATATATACATCATTTTTCACAATAAGTTTGATAAAAAATATGTAAATATATATACATACATCATAGGTAAGTCTTATTATATTATTTGAAGTGTTATCTAATATTTATTTTCATTTGAAAGGACAGTAGTTAAATTTTTGATACACACGTGCGCGCACACACACATATGTGTGTCTTATTTTTATTGTTTGCGTAGACACCTAATTATTTAATTAAATCATGCACTTCTTTCATCTAACATAATTAAATAATTTTAATTGTTTAATTAGTTCATTGTTCCTCTAAAATCAAATTCTGACTATGCAAAATCCTCTAAAACTAAATAAAATTATTATTTTATTTATTTCCTAAATATATCATTCTATTTTTGTTCTTCTGTTTCTAAATTTAGTGCCCATCTCTAAATTTAGTGAGTTGACTAAAAATAACCTCAATTCACTCTCACTCACTTCCACTTCATTTACTCATGTTGCTAGTCCTTTGATTCATGTAGCCACTTAACTCCTCATCACAACCCTTAATATTGATACATGATCTCACATCCTGACTTGACTTTCCCTATTCACATTCTGGTACACTCGATGGGAACCATGTCCCTAATTTTTAACAATGTATTGAGTTTCATTAATTTTTTAGGTCACAGGTGTAGAATGACACAATTGATCCCAAAATAATGATTATGATAGTAGAATGATGCATATGATGATATAGTGGTGCCTTTGATAGAATTTCAGTGCATTTGTTAGTTGCAAAGACACAATTGATCTCTGTGTTTTCTTTAAATTTGTAGGTTTATTTTCATAGAGTTGTGCATTTGACTGTGGTTTTTTGCCTTTGATAACTAGAATGACACATATGGTAGGTAAAGTGACACATATAATAGCTAAAACTATGCTCTTGATATTGTTTTTGATGCATTTGATAAACACAATGACACATTTGATTCTGTGAATTTAATTTTTCTAACCTGCTATTTGCATGAGATTTTGAAATTAATCAATTTGTGTAGCTTGATAATCACCATCACAAGATTGGAAAACACAAACTACTAACAAATTTGGTATAGGAATTTTCAATTACTTTAATTTGTATGTGGTTCCACACTTCATTTGGGCTTAATTAATTAATCTTGTATGTCATGTTTGGTAGATTTCTAGTGTGTATGCTTTTCCCTTTCACCTAGGGTGAGCCTAGGGATAAAAATACTCCTTTTCACATTTTTTAAAGTTCACCCAAGGAGTATCAGTAAAGTATGCTACCCCCATTGCACTTCGTGCAAACTTGGGGATTAGAAATGATAGTATCTTCTTTTTAATTTCAAGTAAGGGGCCTGCTTGGGGATTTCATCACTCCAAGGGTGACCTCAACCATGTTTACTAGTAGGATATATAAATGGGGAGAGTAAAAAGTGTACCTCAAAGTGTGGCCAACATTGTTGAATCCAAGATGAAAGACCCTTAGTCCACCAAGACTTATTTGGTGAGGAGAAGAAGGGAGCCCTCCTAGTCTCAAACACTATCAAATAGGCTCACTGTTCTCAAAACCACTATGAACCTTATTTTTAGAGACCTAAGACCTTCCAATCATTAATCTAGTTATCGTGTAGGTTATAGTATCAAGCTTGAAGTTGCTCAACATGTACCATTTTGAGGAGAGACAAGATTTCTTTGGAGGTGTCAAAACCTTCAATGGAAGGGGGAAAGTGATCCCTTGCACCACTGGAACCCTATCTATTCCCTCTTGAGAGTAGAATAAACATGTGTAATCTTATGGTATTTTATTGCGTGGGCCCACACTAGAGAGACATACCCTTAATGAATAGTTAGGATGTATTTCTTGACATGTTTTCTTATGAAGACTAGTAAAAATATCATTGATAACTACTACCTTGAAGTTGATTTACATCTTGTTTTCTATTTTTATCTCTTTCCAAAAAAAATGGTAAATTTTGCAAGCTTTGTCACATAGAATTATGCTTTTGAGCCTAAAAAAAATTTTGAGCATTAAATTACACATCTAAGACTTACTATTGCTCTCCTAAAAACTTGATATTTTTGAAACCTCAGAAATAGTGCTCCACCTTTTGGGAGATGGAACAAAAGGGGGATTAGGGTTCCTCCACCTATTTCACTTATGTCTCATTAAAGGAAATCAAGATCTCTCAACCAATTGGCTTGATTAAGGGAAGGGTTGAATGGTTTCCTTGGGTGTGATTAAACACAAAAGGGGGGTTCACCACCAAGCGAAGTCTTGGAAAGAAGGAAATGAAAATGTTATGAAAATCTACCTATGCAACCTAAGATATGAAACTAATAATCAGAATAATGAATTGAGAAAGGACAAAGGGGCACCTGAAAAACTAAAGATGCTTGAAATAAGGTCTACACTCCCAAAAATTTGACTTTTAATTTATAGTGGGACTCATATGCCAGTAGGGGTGATTTAGTCCCACTATTAGGGTTGATCTAAAATTCTAGAATCCACTAATGATCTTCTATAGATTCTCTCTTGTCAAATCTCTAAATCTGAAACACTAAATTCTACTCTATAGGTGACTTTTTGTGATCTTGCGATGTAGATGATGACTTTGACAACCTTGTAACTTTTAAAACTTTCTCCAATCTTTCTCTTCAATGGATCTTCATCCTAAATCAAGCCCTTGATATGAAAGTTGCAATCTTGTATGTAATGGCTAGCATGAATGTGGACCTTGACTATTGATTGTATGTTGTAGATCTTGACTTGAAAGTTTTCTTGAATCATAAGAACCTACATCACAAATGTTATCTCAAAAACAAACATGATGCATGATGAATTTGACATGATGCTTGAATCTTGAAAAATGCTCCAAACTGCTTGATTATCAACTCTTGAATGCTCTTGAATTGCTAGAATGCTTGAATGCTTAGATCATACTTTATCATGAAAATTGATAGGAGAAAATATGTGAAACAACCTTGTATTTATACTTGTTTGTGCCAATTTCTCAAAATTACAAAACTACAAGCTGACATCAGATCTAGGAGAATAAAATCATGCCAAGATTTTGAATTCAAAATTAGGTCCAAGCTAAGTGGGATTCATACACCAGCTGGGGCATATGAATCCCAGTATGCTAAACTCGGGACACAAATTTCAAGAAATGTTTAGTTTTATGCCAAATTTAGGTTTAGGCCTTGAAACTTAGGTGGGACCCATATGCCCAAGGTGGAATATGAGTCCTAGATCACTAAATTTAGGCTATATACACACCAAACTCATTAAATTATGAGTGGTCATTTGATATGTGTTGGGATTATCCTTAGAAAGATGCATTAAATAAGGCATGTAGATACAAAATAGGACCAAATAAGGCATAAAGAATCCCAATCTTAGCGAGGGACCAAACAAGTGTGAAAATTTAAAGGGATACATTTTTCTACACTAAATTTAGCTCCCACTTTAGTGGGAGGAGGAACTTGCATAGAACTCACACTAAAGTGTACAAACTCACATCAAGATGGGTCCAAGTGTACCAATGCCAGTAAGATAGGACGAAAATGACAAAGAGGGATGATCAAGTCCCCAAGATCAAGATCATATGGAAAACCAACATAGGAAAAATAGAACACACATGTGAATGATGTAAGGAGCAACAAGGCACAAGCATACAATGCCAAAGACAAAGAGAAAGAAAAATAGAAAGAAAAAGGGGTGGATCAAGCCTCAACCATTTTTCTTGCACATTGTGGATCAGATCAAAGTTGTTTGTCCAAAAATGTTTCAAGTGGAACATGATGTCCACTATGCAAACCAAACACATCCTCACAAGGGCTAGTGGAACCCGATATCTACTAGGTGAGCCCCTAGTGAGACACATACACACATGGACAGTATGTGCTCATACAGACAAGCAAGTGGATATGGGAAAGCCATGCCTAAATTTGGATCCCATACATATAACCATACCAAATCTATACACCTTGATAACTTTGACAAGGTGCCACACAACACAACAATAGGAATTCATGAGGCAAGCAAAGATTTGTGTGCTTTACACCCATGAACAAACAAGATGGCACTTGACATGTCCCTAAAATCATGACACTAAAATAATGAAATACTTATTTAAAATATTGATCATTTGATATCATTATAATTCCAATTATCAAGGACAATATTATAATTATAATTATTACATTACAAATATTAAAATATAGACATTAATAATTTAAATACGATAATCATACTGAAAATATATAATTAAGATAAACTGATAAACTCAATTTATAAATATAATACTAGAATATGAGGCATATAATATATATCTATAATATGAAATTATAAGTAATAAACATCATTATAATTATAAAATAGATAATATTATGAGCTATTATTAACATCTAATGGGGACTATACTCTAAAAAATCAATAAATAGGTAAAAACATCAAACTTTAGATTGACCAAAATGAAATAATAAACCATCGACATTAAAAGGATTAGGTAAAAATCAAATCCAAAAGAAATCAACGCTTAAAGCTACGACCCTTCATGGGACCCATATTGTGGGTACTTAAGCCAAGTATTTATGGATTTCCAGAGAATCATAGGAGATAGGGTGCTTCATACTATGGCAATGGAGACAATACAGTTGGGAAGTGTGTACCCATTAAGAGACAAATATATGAAGTGGCAAATAAGATGTTTCATATATATATATATATGTTGTGTCGAAGATCAGAGAGGTGAATACAATCTTGAAGATCAATATATATCTATAATCATTATTAGTGATTGCATTAGAATGGTGAAATATATATGTAGATGTTATTCAATGATTATTTAGTAATTACCTCTCAAGGCATCAATACCTATTATCAAGCTTTTAGTTTAATTGAAGAAAAAAATAAAAAATGCGTAAGGGAAGGATATAAGGAAACTATATTACATCAAAAGCATTAGGAAAGGTAAGTCGAAGTCATGGAGATTAGGAGTTTTGAGTAAAGAAAAACATATATCAATGGTATATTGATAGAAATTATTAAAAGCTCATCGAAGCTTTATCTGGTGATTGATATTATGCACCACTACAGGTAATCTCAAAGAATGTCCAAGCATGGAAGTTTGACCCATCGCAAGTTCCATAGAGGGAAAAATGGTGATGGATAAATATGTCAAAGAGTTAGAAGAGGTGACATGTAAAGGGGTCGATGAAGGCTATAGGCACATTAAATTGTTAGGAGAATTAAAAGAATCGCTTGAATCAATTGTGAGGGGAATCGACAATAACTAAACATTTGAATTTTGCATAAGTAAATGTATCAATAATAGTGATAAGAAGAATAAAGAAAGAACAATGATTAGATACTAATAATAATCTTTATTAGTATAAAGCAAACATTATATTAAACAAAGGCTTTGATGGGTTTGGAAAGTCAAGCATAAGAGAAGCCATACCTATTCAAGCATAGTCACCTCCTTTTAGAAAAGGAACTTCTAATTAGGTAGCCATGGGAATATAAATGAACCAAAGAATATTGTGGAAGAGGGGGAAGAATATAGGCAACATGGGTTGCAAGGAACATCTCTTTAGTCTAGAATAGATTAGGGCTACTTTGAAGAATCACTGCACTCTAACTATGATGATTCAGAAACACATCATTATTGGATATCAGGGACCAAACTAGATACTAGGAACCCTATAGATATCATCGAGCTCAAATTGCAAAGCCATATCATTCATCAAAGAAGTAGAATTTGCATCCAAGATAAGACTAATTACCAAAATCAATAGTGGACTAGAAGATTGCTTATAGTAAGATTAAATATTGCCATTGAAATTACCGACATGAGGCCTATATGAATATATTGAATTAGGAAATTAAAGGATAGACCAAAAAGGGAGATTATAAGTGGTATTAGAGCATAATCCTACCATCCTATTAACAAAAGATAAAAAAAAGTGGATACAAGACTTCAAAGACTTCTCATATTTGTACACAATAATATGAATTTCAAAACATTTACAAGCATTTGAAGAAGCAACAACCTATGACAAGTGGAAAAAAAGAAATGTGTGGGAACCATGACACCAATGCAATGAAAAGGACCTTACAAGAGTATTGCAAAGGGAGATAACAACAAAGATCTCTTCTAGATACACCACCTAGGAGGGGACAAGATGAGCCTACTTGAGTCAAGGGGGTACTTTCCTTTGGGGTATCCGAGGGTACTACCTTTAGGTCTAGAGGAGTTGAGACAACAAGTGTATCCACTGAGTATGCCACTCCAAGGGTGGAATTGTCTTGGTTTGGATGTTTGTAATGAGCCTAACCAAATTAGACTAAAAAAACTCTTTACTTGCTGCCCTTGTAATTTTTGTCAAGCAATTGTCATGCTAAGTCTTATCTCGCTGTCTGTGATGTCCCACTCCAAATGGGACAATCTCTATTCCAATTTTGTTTGATTAATTTCAGTTTGATAGATAGGACATTTTGTCAAACATATGACGTTCTAAAAAGCATAACTTTCACAATAACATAATGAGTGCACAAATGGATTTCAAAGCTAAGCTTAATTTCACCCCACCAGTATGTCATATAGAGGTATACATGAAAATGTAAAGCTACAGATTTATGGCAGCTCATCAAATGATAGAAGAGAACTGTTTTACTTGAGTTATGATGCTCAGACAAAGCTACAGCCATACATGAAATACAAGCTAATACATTCTGACCTGTAGAGATTCAACATAAGATGCTTTCACCAAATCTGATAAACAACGTGCTCCTCAAATCCTTTTTATTTGACTGATATAAAGACAACTTTCAGATGTATTCAATAGTCTCAACATACTTCAAATAAGCCAATATTGAATGGCAGATTACAATGTTCATGCTCAGATAATTACTTCAGCAATACAAAATTTATAAATTACTGAAAGTTTGATCAGCAACAAACCAAAAGCAAGTTAAATACAAGTACGGTTCAGACCTAGAAATGCACGATGGTCTAAAAGGTGCACAACAACTTAACTGAAGGCTGAAACCTCTGCATATATCTACGTCTAGCTTGGATAAACCCTTGGATAAATTAAATATTAATAACAGCCCAGATTATAGCAGTAGATAAATGAAACCCTTGCCAACTTCAACACAATATTGGTTCAAATCACTGTAGCACGGTACTGTAGCAATACTATTCACGGGTACTATTCATGTGGCACTGTAGCGCGAGTACTGTAGCGCGGCACTGTTCACGCCACTGTAGCATCTAACAAAGAATTTTGATCTGCAAGTAATAAATGATATGGTACGGCTGGAGATACAATAGCCTGAGAAATAAGAATGAAGCTGGAAGTTGATCTCTTTTAGATTTAATATTTTCTTCTTCAAACCCTTACTTATTTTCCCCTGTAAGCACGAATGTAACTTCTGAACAAAGCTACCCTGTTAGCAAGCTTCAGCTGATCTTTCACAACCTCAGTATGCTTGATTCTGAAGAGTTGACATTCTCCAAAACCTAATTGCAGAAACCCTTGTTTCTCCAACTCCAAATGTTCTCAGAGAGAAAAAGACATTCAAATGATCATCAATAATGAGTTCGATTTGTCTTGAAGAGAAATATATATCTTTTTCCCCAAAAATTTGACCCTTTTCAAAAAATCAACTTAATTACATTTAATAATATAATAATTTTCCCTTTTAGAGACTTAGGCAAATTATTAATAAATGGCGTCCATATTAAATGAGTCACAAATACTCATTTAATAATAATAATGCTCCTTTATTATAAAGTATTAAATACTTTATAATTTTCCATTAATAATTAATATTTTAATATTTCACTTAAAGTGACTTTATAATATAATGTCATAATAATAATCATTTAATTATTATTAAATGCTCCGTAATTCTTTGTTTGTTCAACAAACTGTCAAACTGGGTCGAAACTAAGATGACCAACTAAACTAGGTGCCCTACGAGAAATAGTAACCCCTGTCTACCTGACTTACTATAAATAGTAAGTGTCTAAAAATCACTCTCTGAGAGTCTGCCAAGGCCCAAACCTGAATCAACGGCTGGAGTTATGTCTCGAAACTCTGGATAACTGCCATGGACAACCCTCAAATCAAAACTGTCAGCCTATGAGGGTCAAATGATAAGCTAATCCTTACGAACTCTGATGCTCACAAAAAGGGGACATTACAGTCCGCCCTCCCTAAAATTGCTTGTCCCCAAGCAATCTCCACTGCAAAGAAACTCCAATCCTCAGGAGGCCCAAAAGAAGAAATGTGAAATGTCCCACACATCCCTAACCAACTCCTATTGCACCAGCATAAACATAGCTGCGCAAAATATCCCTGGATCCCAAACCCGGAATAAAAGTCTGCCATGCCTAATACCTTTCGACTTCCTCTGCGCTACTCTGATCTCAACTTCACCATGCCAGAAGTGGTGAAGCAATCCACTAGGACCCATCCAAAACACAGTACCAATCCTGTTGCCACCTGGATCCCAATATAAACGGTACTCGCATCCATCCATCAAAATGAAGTAAGGATATCGAGAAGCATCTGTAACACAAAATCTCTCGACAATCACTCTGAAACTCCCAGGGATGTGATTACTAACCAAACCATCATGTCTACTGCCACTACCACCTCCATGAAACCCAATAGTAGAAAACTCAATTAGGTACACACCAACACGATGGAAATCCAACCTCTGATCCTGCAAGTAATCCCCTACACACAACTCAATTAGGAACTTGCAGCCTCTAGTCTCACCTTTTGAAGATAGTAACTCTGAGCACAAAAATGATTTGCTTCTCTTGACTGCGCAAAGAGAATCATCATGCACACAAGAATTGTGCATCGAATATGAATCATGTACAGGTGGATCAAAGGAAAAACTGTAAGCACTCCTCACCGTGTACACACTGTAAAACTCCTCCATGAGCCCTATTTGAAACCCCAATGCATTGGAAAGATCCCAAACACTATGATCATTGCCCAAAATTGAACTAGTATCAGGAGTGTGATCACTTTCCAACTTGAAGAGTGGATTATCATAGACTAATCCACCATCAAACTCAAATAATGGATTATTCACAAACTACACAATCACTCCATGCTGATCTGAATCACCCATCTCAGAATCCCTGGAACAATAAATTGACTCGTACTCCTGAATTGGCTCAACAAACTGATAAGCAGCATCATGTGTGCTATCAACTTCGCACACAATATCATCAAAGGTACTGCTGCTATGTACCTCATAAGAAGGCTCGACTGGCAAGGTAGAAGTTGTTGTTATGACAATATCTTCACACACTTCTGCTGCCAAAGTCACTGCAAGTCCATCCATAGCACGATCCTGGGATTCACTACCAATAGATGAATTTTCTGTTTTGTTTTCTAAGGTCTAATTTTTGTTCTCCATAGGATTAGCTGTGTGTTGGTCACCAACTGATGAAAACTCATTGTAGAGGTTTCTAGATACCTCACTTGTAGAGACCTCTTGTCTTTCCTTTTCCTTTCGTTTATGTTTTTCAAACCTCATTAAATATCCTTTTTTAAATTCAGGATCACTCATCAAACCATACAATTGTTGCATCAATTCATACGTGGATATGTCAAAAGCCATAATTTCTTCATTCTGAATTTCAATGACTCACCCAACAAGATGCAGGAAAACTGTGCTCTGATACCACTGTAATGAGCCTAACCAAATTAGACTCAAAAAACTCTTTACTTGCTGCCCTTGTAATTTTTGTCAAGCAGTTGTCATGCTAAGTCTTATCTCACTGTCTGTGATGTCCCACTCCAAATGGGACAATCTCTATTCCAATTTTGTTTGATTAATTTCAGTTTGATAGATAGGACATTTTGTCAAACATATGACATTCTAAAAAGCATAACTTTCACAGTAACATAATGAGTGCACAAATGGATTTCAAAGCTCAGCTTAATTTCACCCCACCAGTATGTCATACAGAGGTATACATGAAAATGTAAAGCTACAGATTTATGGCAGCTCATCAAATGATAGAAGAGAACTGTTTTACTTGAGTTATGATGCTCAGACAAAGCTACAACCATACATGAAATACAAGCTAATACATTCTGACCTGTAGAGATTCAACATAAGATGCTTTCACCAAATCTAATAAAAAACGTGCTCCTCAAATCCTTTTTATTTGACTGATATAAAGACAACTTTCAGATGTATTCAATAGTCTCAACATACTTCAAATAAGCCAATATTGAATGGCAGATTACAATGTTCATGCTCAGATAATTACTTCAGCAATACAAAATTTATAAATTACTGAAAGTTTGATCAGCAACAAACCAAAAGCAAGTTAAATACAAGTACGGTTCAGACCTAGAAATGCACGATGGTCTGAAAGGTGCACAACAACTTAACTGAAGGCTGAAACCTCTGCATATATCTACGTCCAGCTTGGATAAATTAAATATTAATAACAGCCCAGATTATAGCAGTAGATAAATGAAACCCTTGCCAACTTCAACACAATATTGGTTCAAATCACTGTAGCGCGGTACTGTAGCAATACTATTCACAGGTACTGTTCAAGTGGCACTGTAGCACGGGTACTGTAGCGTGGCACTGTTCACGCCACTGTAGCATCTAACAAAGAATTCTGATCTGCAAGTAATAAATGATATGGCACAGCTGGAGATACAATAGCTTGAGAAATAAGAATGAAGCTAGAAGTTGATCTCTTGTAGATTTAATATTTTCTTCTTCAAACCCTTACTTATTTTCCCCTGTAAGCACGAATGTAACTTCTGAACAAAGCTACCCTGTTAGCAAGCTTCAGCTGATCTTTCACAACCTCAGTATGCTTGATTCTGAAGAGTTGACATTCTCCAAAACCTAATTGCAGAAACCCTTGTTTCTCCAACTCCAAATGTTCTCAGAGAGCAAAAGACATTCAAATGATCATCAATAATGAGTTCGATTTGTCTTGAAGAGAAATATATATCTTTTTCCCCAAAAATTCGACCCTTTTCAAAAAATCAACTTAATTGCATTTAATAATATAATAATTCGCCCTTTTAGAGACTTAGGCAAATTATTAATAAATGGCGTCCATATTAAATGAGTCACAAATACTCATTTAATAATAATAATGCTCCTTTATTATAAAGTATTAAATACTTTATAATTTTCCATTAATAATTAATATTTTAATATTTCACTTAAAGTGACTTTATAATATAATGTCATAATAATAATCATTTAATTATTATTAAATGCTCCGTAATTCTTTGTTTGTTCAACAAACTGTCAAACTGGGTCGAAACTAAGATGACCAACTGAACCAGGTGCCCTGCCAAAAATAGTAACCCCTGTCTGCCTGACTTACTATAAATAGTAAGTGTCTAAAAATCACTCTGTGAGAGTCTGCCAAGGCCCAAACCTGAATCAACGGCTGGAGTGATGTCTCGAAACTCTGGATAACTGCCATGGACAACCCTCAAATCAAAACTGTCAGCCTACGAGGGTCAAATGATAGGCTAATCCTTACAAACTCTGATGCTCACAAAAAGTGGACATTACAATGTTCCTGCCGCTTGGGGCAAGGGGTGGATTGTCTTGGTTAGATCCTCATGCCCTTGGGATTAGATGTATAGCTTCAGACATTGCATTTGATAATGAAATTCATTAGATTGATAATGATAGACATTGCATCTGATAATGGTAGTCATTGTGATTGATAATTGTGGACATTGCATCTAATAATGACTATCATTTTGACTTATAATGGTAGACATTATGTCTAATAATGGCAGACATTACGTCTGATAATGGTATTCATTATGAGTGATAATGGCGATCATTGCGACCGATAATGGTAGACATTGCATCCAATAATGGCAATCATTGTGATCGATAATGGAGGTCATTGAAACCTATAATGGAGGAAATCGTGTCTATAATAGAAGACATAGTGTTCTATAATGGGTGACCAACATGTATTATAAGGGAGAACCAATGCATTCTATAATAGTGGAGGGGACTAAGCAGAATCCCAAGGCTAAATCATAAGAGAAAGGGAAAAGGTTGGCATGATGGATCCTAGGCTCCCCATGAAGTCATGCTTCCTATACTCTCTTATGGTTGAACCCTCCAAGGAAATTAGAGTACTTTGATTGATTTAATAGTTGACTATGAGTTTACTAACATTTAATAACCCACTATTTACTATTATTGGGGTGAATGAATATGATCCACTAACTAGTATATAATAAGGGTGAATGATTCTAGGTATCATGACTTCAATCAGGTGGGAAATATTCTCTAATTACTCATTTATTTAGATTAAAGATTTAGGAAAAATTTGGGGCATCCTCGATTAAGAGAAACTAGGGTGTTTGATCTACCAAAATTTAAATTGCTTGACGACAAGAAAATTTAGGAGGGGAGGACTGTCATGTCCCTAAAATCATGACACTAAAATAATAAAATACCTATTTAAAGTATTGTTCATTTGATATCATTTAAATTACAATTGTCAAGGACAATATTGTAATTATAATATTACATTAAAAATATTAAAATATAGACATTAATAATTTAAATATGATAATCATACTGAAAATGTATAGTTAAGCTAAAATGATAAATTCAACCTATAAATATAATACTACAATATGAGGCATATAATATATATTTATAATACGAAATTATAAGTAATAAACATCATTATAATTATAAAATAGATAATATTATGAGCTATTGTTAACATCTAATGGGGACTATACTCTAACAAATCAATAAATAGCTAAAAAAATTAGTCTTTAGATTGACTAGAATAAAATAATAAACCATTGACACTAAAAGGATTAAGGGTAAAAATAAAAGCCAAAAGAGATCAGTGCTTAAAGACACGACCCTTCATGGAACCCATGTCATGGGTACTTAAACTAGGTATTCATGGATTTCTAGAGCATCATAAGAAATAGTGCACTTCATACTATGGCAATGGAGATAATACAGTCAGGAAGTGTGCACCTGTTAAGAGACAAATATGAAGTGGCAAATAAGATGTTTCATATATATATATATATGTATGTTGTGTCAGAGATCAAAGAGGTCAATACAATCTTGAAGATCTATAGATCTATTTTCACTATTAGTGGTTGCATCAGACCAAGGAAATATATGTGGATGTTATTCAATGATTATTTAGTAATTACCTCTCAAGGCATTGATACCTATTATCAAGCTTTTAGTTTAATTGAAGATTATATGACAAAATGCGTAAGGGAAGGATATAAGGAAACTATATTACATAAAATTCATTGGGAAAGGAAAGTAGAAGTTGTGGAGATTAGGAGTTTTGAGTAAAGACAAACAAATATAGATGGTATATTGTTAGCAATTACTAAAAGCTTTCCGAAGCTTTATCTGGTGATTGATATTATGCACCACTACATGTGAATTCCTAATTTAAAATTAGCTAACAATAGGCAAAAAAACAAGGTTAGTCATGTTAGAAATCCAAACAAAGCATTCCCTATGAGATTCTCAATCAAACAAAGATAAGAAAACATGGTGAAAACATGAAATAACACAAGACAAAAGCATGCAATCCTATCTAAAATTTTCAAACCTCCATCCCATAAGGGGATTGGTGCTCCTTCGATGTGGAAAGTAGCCCTTTCCAAATACCTTTGATAAGCTTCCAAGATGTAGATGATTCCAAGTATGAGATTGATGAAAACAAGCCAAGATATGATGAAAATAGTGTAAATGGATGATTGCTAGGAGTGAAAATGCCTATAATAAACTTGCATGAGATTGTGGATCCATATTGTGTAGAGAAAGCCTCTACTTATAGGATTCAAGGGTTGAAGAGAGACTTAAATTGGTGAATGTGGGATTAAAATGGGAGCCAATAGGAATGTGACACTTGTCACAAGGCTAATGGATGGAGGTGGAGCACATTTTGGGAAATGTGCAACATTAAGAGGATGTAAGAGAATGTTGTTGAGAATGTAAGAGAGGTTAATGCCCTTGTAAGAGATAAGATGGAATGTAAGAGGGATTAAGTGCCTTTGTAAGAGGTATTTATGAGTTTTTAAGAGGCTTTAAAAGCCATTTGGAGGGAAATTGAATGAAGGGGTGGTTAGGAGGAATATTCCTAGGAGTATGTCATTGTGAGGATAAATAGGGTATTTAGTTAATTAGAAGAAATTATTTTTATGTGCAAACCATGGGTTGATTTTACCTTAGTGAAGTTAAAAGCTAGAGAAATGGGTAATGATGATTAGGAGGTGAATTAAAGTCAATTAATACAAAATTAATCAACTCAAGTGGGTTAGGGGATTTATGACATTTAATTAAATAGCTTGATTTATTTAATCAAATGAGAGGAATTTTAGAGGATTTATTTAAATGATTTGATTTAATAAAATATGATGAAAATTAGTTAGAAGAAGGTGAATTAATTCAATAAAGCTAATTATTTGATTAATAGAAGAAGTTGATGAATTTAACTAAATATTAAAGATTATTTAATTAATTGGTTAGTCTGAATTGATTTAGGAAGAAATGATGCTAGTTAATCAAAATCAAATCTGTAATATATGGGTATGTGCAAAATCATCATGGAAAAAATAGGCCCTTAAGTGGCAAAAAATTTAGAAAAATCAGTGTTAGGAAACTTGACATAAAAATCTGAATAAGTTATCTATATTATTTAAAAAATATGTAAGAATAGAATCTGTAGAAAATTGAATGTAGTTTCTAAACTACTAGGTTTATTTAAAAATAAATAAAATCTATTTGGTGAAATTTTGAAATTTCAATGCAGTACTTAAATTTTAGGGAAAAATAATAAGTAAGTGTATGTCTGACCACCCTAACCATAATAAAATGATAATATTTTTTATAAGATTTTATATATGATTACAAGACTCATGTCCGAATGTGATGCATGTTTTCTTGTAATTTATTTCCAAGTAAATAATTAATTATGAATTTTTATTACAACTTTTAAAAATATAAAAAACTCTCAGATCGACCACCTTAACTTGGTCAAAACGTCATGAAATTTATTTTTTATTTTTTAATCCTATAGTATGTGAAGCATAGAATGTGACACATGTTTCGGATTCAAAAATGTGATACCGTTTGAAAGTTATAGATGTTTTCAATCAATCTATCGATCGGACTTTAGTCATAATTATAATAGAAAATGAATAATAATTATTTATTAAATTCAAATTAAAGCATAATTTATATTGGTGGAAAGCTGAGAATCTCCTCCAAAAACCTTTTCATTTCATCAATTTTGGGTAAAAAAGGTTGTCACCACATACCCTACAGATACCCATAATATTGCCACTTTTTGGCCCATCATTATCCTGCACATACCCATATCAATTAGGAATTTTTGAGTGTCTACATTTTTTCCCTCTTTGAAGCAAGGTACTTGCTGTGTTGGTTCAAAGAATAATATTGTCGAGATCAAAATTTAATTTTTTTTGGATTCCCCACTATTGCCCCAATAGGAGTTATGCTGCTACACCGTCCCCTCAAGAGATTGGGCAAAAAATTAAATTTTGGGTCGAGCTTGTGAAAAAGATCCAATAATGGTTCTGGTGTAGAAAATAGCCTACGAGACACAAAAACAGGCTCACAAGGATAAAAATGGGTCAAAAAAGGGTTTTTTGCATGCAAAACAGATGAACGACTCAAAAAACCCTAATTGTACCCTCAAAAGCCCTAATTTTCCAACTTAAATTGAAGGGTTGGGGTCATTGTCAATTCATTTGTGCACTTAGCCTTCTATGATTCTTGCCATTTTTCTCTGAGGTGCTGACAAAATGGCTGCTTGTGTGCTTCCTAAACATCAGATGGAGTGGGTTCATGAGTTCTAGTGGGATCCAGACACAGAATCCCTAGTATGTAACCTAAATTTTTTCTCATTTTTCATTCTTTAGGTGTATTTATTAGGGTTCAAGTAGGTCAGCCAAAAGTGGCTCTTTAGGGCATCACATTTGGTAGCATTAGCGTCAATTTTGTTCATGGAGGGTTGCCTTTGTGATATGGCACCACACGACATAGTTAGCATCCAAGGTCACATTTGCAATGTCGACCCGCCTTTGTGATAAAGCATTGCACGAGCCTGAAGTGTAGAGCACCATGGGAAAATGCTGATTTTCCTTTGCGATGAAGTGTTACACGAGCCTAGGTGAGTAGAGGGCTTCCCAAAGATACCGATTTGGTTTTGTGATAGGGTGCTGCTTTCGATTATAGCATCACTTTTCTGAAACATAGAGCACCACTTTTGAAAATGTCGACCCGCCTTTGCAATTTAGGGTTATTAATTTTTTTGAATTTGCATCATTTTGGTAAAATTTTGATGTCATGCATGTTTTGAGTGTAGGAGGTCCTTCATCCGCTCCATTCAAAGGAGCATAGATGTCAGATACTGCAACGAGTGAGGCATATGAAAAATGATGCCCTATTTATCCTTGGCATGATTTGGTTTGGACATGTTGCCTAGATGTTGACCATCCAGACACATCTAGCCATGATGACAACCCTTATGGAGAATTGTGAAGTGATACTTCATCCTTTCATTTATGGATGCAAGAGGCTACTGTCACTCTTGATGTGTGGTGGATCCTATGGATCCACATTCATGGCAGGAGGATCATATATGATGTTGAGGCCCTAGTGGTGATTCCATGTTCTAGGTGCTCAGAGTTGACTAGTATATGATAGATAGCAGGTAGATTGGATTGCATTAGTATGAGGGGATTGCCCTAGATTTGTCCTTGTTCATTGTTGCATTGATTTTCAAATTCCTTGTTCTCAATAAATGAGCGTGGGGATGTAGCGTTGGATGGGGCATAGTTTGGTCTTATATGATGGAGGAGATGATCACCTATGCCCAGGGGGGTGATCCCATAATAGTGGTTCACAATTTTTGGCCAAACTGGACACTGAAATTATTATTTTTAACTAAATCTTCACATTCGGGGACCTATAGCGGCTAAACTGTGAAGAATTTGAAGATGGTGCAAACTAGAGTCTCATCAAATTTTTTCTGTAGATTCTAAAAATATTTTTTTTCAAAATTTTTGGAATCAAATTGCACTTCTTTTTCCATCTCCCATGAAAATAGATTTTTTTCAGAAAACAACATTTTAAAAAAGTGACGCACACCGTATAACACATAACTTTTTTTCCATGAAGGATAAAATTCAAATTATTTCAAATTTACATTTTAACTCTGATATCTAGTGCTTCCACTTGGTTAGATAGTTTTTATTAAATATTTTTTCCTTAATCAAGTTTCAAAGTCAAACGAATTACAATTCAAACACAACGACTATATAAGCGTAACTTTTTGTATATGTCAAAATTTAATTTAATTTTTTTGTTGGATCAAAGACTTCAATATCTGGTGCACTCATATTTTTCAAATTTTTTTTTGATAATCTTCTATTCTTCCACATGTGAAGAACAAAGAAATTCATTTTGATGAAAAACCTATGTTTAATAAAACTTAAAAACAAATACATAACAAAACCAAAACATATTAAAATTATATTCATTGGATAGCTTGTTCTGAGGAATACCATAATCATTTGAAATAAATTTTAAATGAATTCATTTGATCCCCCAAAATCTAAATCAAAAGTGATTTTTTATCAGCATTTTGATAGGTGTAAAGGAGACGCATTTATAGGTATGGTTTAAAACTAGCAAGGTTCTATCCAAGGGGGTTTGATCTAAGGTGATTTGATCAAACCCTATTCAATTGGAATCCTTAAAATGGAACTTTGTAAGGCTTAAATCATTATATTTTCTAAAAATATGTGATTTCAGCTAAAATTTGTTCCTCTCAGGAATTGTAAACCACTACTATGACAACACCCAGAGGCTAGTTGTCTTGGCCTCATTATATCATGACATGCACTAGGTTGTATATTACAAGGCCCACAACATTGGATCAGGAGTGACATTACTCCACATCTGGACCTATGAACACAACAATATGGAGGCCTATTATTGTAGATGCTTAGATAGATCATGATGATCCTATCATGTACATATATGGGGTTATGACTACCCTTCATTACACAGGAATCACTAGCATCCCACACTTGAGGCAGGTCATTGATGAGATGATAATTTTCAAGTGGAGGCCTTGGATCCATTAGCATATGTGGCACAATGATGAAATTTTTTTTATTGTCACCAAATCATATTTATGCAGGTGTGGGACCATATGATGATTGAGCACTTGCTACCTTCCTAACAAGGTAGCCCATCAGTTTGGAGAGGTGTAGGATGCACCTGATGATGCATATGGAGCTATTTTTTCTAGGTGATCATGAGATTCGCTTGGGGATAGAGGATCTAGCCCTAGGTGGCAATAGATGAGTTCAAGCAACTCATGATGCAGCCATGGGTGTATTTTGATGGTCCTGAGGATGTAGGCACTACACAGGCCTATAATGCCTATTGGAAGGCACACACCCTAATATGTCACATTATCAGTTGTTCTAACTATAGGTAGAGGATGACAGAGGGGTCCTCAGATTGGCCAAGATTAGCAGCAACCACCCAAGAGGCGGCTAGGGGGACACGATGTTCATGATGGATAGATACTAGACCATCCACCAAGGCAAGATGGGTAGGATGGAGAGGTGCCATTGGTATAGTCGGTAGACTAGAGGGAACTACAAAAACCACCACAACTACCACCACCTGCTCTCATTCCATGAGATGCTCAGATTGTAGCCATGCAGGGACATGTTTAGATATTGATAAGGAAGTTGCAGTAGGATACAACACAGATATATGTGCTGATGCAAGAGAGAGACCAAGCTGGATAAGAGGTGTTTTAGGAGTGACAAATGTGATAGGAAGTCGACCTTGGCTTGGCACAAGAGATGGGGTGCCAACAATAGTTAGAGGCTACAACACAACATGCACATGGGTAGCCAATGGTCCCCACTTACATGTATGGGATAGCCATGTAGGAGGCTGCCTATTATAGGATGTTATATTATCATATGTGCCCATAGGAGCGGTGAGAGCTAGACTTCTCACATATTAGCCAGGTAACACTGAGTAGGTCTCACAGGGGCCATCAGGGAGGCCATTAGGATCTCATTGCTAGAGCCAAGGGAGTCACCATATAGTGACCGCAAAAGTGAGGGGAGCTCCGAGTTCTAGTACTTTGATAGACACTTTTTTTTATGTACAACCTAATTATATGATGTATATACATTCATTGGTTGAGTTTTGATTAGCCTCTTGTACATTATTTTTGATGACATTACATACCTTATCATTTTGATTGTATTATGACATTCATCTTTTTTGATATGTATGAAATGGCTCAAATTTATATGATGTGATGTTATTTTATTTCTTGTGTTATGAATGTGTGGATCCATATGATATGTATGGATGTGATTTATGATTATGCTATATGATGTTTTATACTTCATGATGTATGTGATGCTATGGATGTATGACAGGGATGCACATGTGATTTATGTTTTACCTTTTATTTTTAGTATCTTTTTCATATGGTATATGATGATGCAATATGTGTGTATAGATGCATTTTGATATATGTTTGTTAAATGTGATGTATATGGATTATGATGATAATGAAAAATCTGATGATTTTATGATGCTTAGAATAACAAATCTATATTATGCTAAACACTTAAATGATGATGCAAATGCTAAATGGGATCGGTTAAGATGCTTAAAATAACATTTATTTATATTATCTTAAACACCTTAAATGATAATGCAATTGATGGATGGCATTTCTTATTATGATGATATACATTATGAGTATGCAGGATGTTGATAGTTTGTGGATGTAGGATGGATGTATTTCCATTATGGTGAATATCATGATACCCTATTAGTATGAGGAGAAAATAGAAGAATGAAAGGGATCAACCTTGATTTTGAGAAGATACAGAAGTCCAAAAAGTCCATGATTCATTGAGATTTTATTAGATATGATGATGATGATTTTCTTATCCAAGGATTGGGGATATAAATGGAAAAAATTTCCTTATGTTTGATAACACACATAGATACAATGCATCAAGCTATAGACAACCAGGATTGTGTGATATCTAGTGCGATGGAATTTGACTTAGCAAATGAACAAGAGTGTCTTTATTCAAAATTGACATACAAAAACTTGTTAGGATGTACTTCAGATATTTCAAATACCTTGGACCAAAACATAGAAAGGAAAAACCTCCCAATGTAATAGTCAACAAGATATCCCAAACATCCAACCTACACACCTAACAACGTGAGTATCACCAAGTTATATTACAAAAAAATTTAACAAGTACAAAAAACAAAATATAATGATGAATGCCCAAATTCTTTCTCTCTAAATATTTTTAGATAGACATCATTGAGAAGTCATGGGAATAGGTGCAATAAGATAAATCATAAGAAAAGATTAAGTAAACAAACAAGCTAATGTTCTTCATACCTCTAGCCAAGACTAAACTATGGTGATGTTTGATGTTGATGTCCATTGTAGGAAAGATGTATCCTAGGAAATGATGTTATAAGATGATTATGAGACTAACAAGATGATGGGATATTGATACCAAGAGTTTACCAACTTGTTTACCTATTAACCTAGACTTAAGATCTTGATGTTTGAGTTTATACTTTTAAATTTGCTATACTTGTTTTCGCTTGTTTTGCTAAAGGGTAAAGATGATGATGGATTTATTATGAGTGGATGTTTATTGTGGGTGAGCATGAAATGGGACACAAATGACTTTGGGGTTTTTGAATGCTTTTTGGTATTTTGAAATGTTTTGAGGCTATTTTGGGATTTTTGAGATGTTTTACAAATGCTTTAATTTTCAAAATTTCTAAATGTTTTGGTATTTTATGAGATTTCTACTAAGAACCTAACCTAAGGACCTATCCTAGGGGCCTCGAGGGCTGATAAAGTATTAGCCTTTCCTACATTATACACACAAAGACCACGTAGTTTTATTGACATAGACTTGTTTATTGATGAGGATAATGAACATGTGTGGATTGCTAGTTTATTATGATAGACACCTAAAGGACCTATCCTAAGGGCCTCAAGAGCTGATCAAAGACTAGTCTTGCCTACATTATATATGCAGAAGCCTTGTAGTTCAAAATGATGACTATGTTTTTGAATTTTCCATTTTTGACCTATTTTTGGATTTTTGATATGTTTTGGATGTTTTTGGATTTTCTTGGTTTTATGAATGTTTTTGGATTTTTTCTGATGTTTTGGAAGATTTTAGGATATAAATGTAACTGATCTGATGTAGGTATAATGATATTCCCCTAGCGTGATGTGATAGACTACCTCGATATAGGAAGGAAAAACTAACCTTAAAAGTATGCCAAGTAGTACTAAAAGGGAAAATGATACCCATGTAGGATCAACCTATGATGTAGATGTGGATGGGTGATGGGAAGAGCAATGGATTGTGATGGGTAAAGGTCATAGAAAGTGATATAGAACAAGCTAGAGAAAGGATGGTGGATGGGGAGTGCTTATTTACACAAGGCATTTAATTTCCAAGTTTTCAATAAGGTACTTTCCCAAAGAACCACTAAAGTGTTTTTCACTAGAGGAAGTTTTTTTTCTTTACTTTTTTCAATCCTTTTTCTAATTTTTTGGATTTTTATATTTTTTATATTTTTTTGTATTTTTAGATTTATACCCTGCAAGATTAGGCATTTTTTTTTTCAGATGGTAGTTATTGATGGGCTCCATTAAAGGCTCACCTTCTAGTGTGGATAGCTAATATGCTCCTAATTTGTAACTTTTCATGATGATGAGGGGTCCCAACTAGTTGGGTTCAAACTTACCTTTGTTATTTGGATTTGGCACATTCTTTTGATTTTCCTTTAACATGAGTTCTCTGACTTGGAAGGACCAACTCTTGATCTTCTTATTATAGCTCCTTTTGAGACGGTTCTAATAAACTTGTAGGTGGTTCAAAGCACCCATGCACCACTTGTCTAATAATTCTAGCTCATTCACCATGACACCTAATACTCCTCATCAGTAATAAGATTTTGAAATGATATTCTCAATGATGGGAGTTCAACCTCAATAAGTAGGATAGCTTCGAATCCATAGACCAAGGAAAAAGGGTTTGCACCTGTAGGTGTGTGGATACTTGTTCAGTAGGCCCATAAGGTAGGGTTTAGCTGTAGGTACTAGTGACAACCAGCTTCATTGATAGTTTTCTTTAGGATTTTTAGAATGGTCTTTTTGGAAGCCTCAGCTTGGCTGTTATCTTGGGGCTAATACAAGGTGGAGAAGTGATGTTGGATATTAAATATTTAGCATAGCTCACAAACATTCTAGTTTTTAAAGGGTGTTCCATTATAAAAGATAGGGTTATTGGAACAATGTAAAGGAAAATGACCTAATTTAGGATGAATTTGGAGATCTATTTCCTTGTGATATAGGTCATTGGGATGGCCCTTATCCACTTTGTGAAGTAATTTGTGACGATAATGATGAACTTGTGGCCATTGGATGAGGTAGGTGTTATTTTACCTATGAGATCAAGTACCCACTATGAGAAGGGCCAAGGTGTGTGGTCGCGCCCACAAAAAGATATGAAAATCACAGTAAAATCTTTCCTGGGAATTGGACATTCCAATAGGTGACTTATATCTCTCTATGGACGTTCATTTACTTGTCAAACCAGGGGACGTATACTTTAAATGGCACGACAAAATATATGCACTAAGAACTAGTTTTGGTCAAATCTTAGCAGAAATAAATACTAGAAAATAATTCTATCCATGCTATAGGAAGGTAATGCAAAGTTCCTTAACTCAACTATGCTTTGATTAAAATAGAAACCATAACAATTACGACTAAAACACAAACTATGAGCTGGCCTTATGCTGTAGGAATAGTCACAGGGATGGACTCTCTATGCTGTAGGAGCACTATAAGACTGAGTTTGTATGAAAATTTCAAAGATAAAGGCTAACTGAAGATCAATAGAAAATAACAACTAACTAACTAGCTACAGATACTTACTAAGTGGGCCCCCTTAGCAAGCATCTACTGATTACACAGATGCTAAACTTAGAACTTCATCAAACTTTATTCATGAAAACAGAATGATATACATTGCTTTGTTGATGTGAAAACTAACAACAAACTCTATCTTTGATCATACAGATTATGTTTCTCATTATCATACTAACTCTTACATGATATCTGCTATCACTATGCTTCTATCTTACTCTAACTATCATCTCTTACTCACTCTATCCATATCCTCTACTCTCTCGCATAGGAGGAGTATCTTATTTTTAAATCAGAAGAACAACTAACTAACTAACTCTATCAAAGAAAGACGTGGAAGTAAAGTGTATCCCAAAATCAAGGAACAAACTTCATAAATGAATTTATGTGCTCAACCCGATCTAGAGAGAATCTAGCACTCCACTCTTTCCAGATTGACTTGTCATTAAAAATCTTTCCCAATGGTTTCGGTCAAAGAGTCTTCGCTAGTGCTTCCTCGAAGTCATGCAGGAAATGGACTTTACTGCAGGGCCGAGATCGGCTGTGCTTGACTCGATCATTCTTCAACAACCTATGAAACAAGAGGTAACAAATGGGAAAGAAAAGGCACATACACAATATATGTTCATTAATCACACATTTAAATCTATTTCATCATTCAAAAACTATATATGATATACCAGCCATTTTAGGGGGTCAACAGGGCAATAAATGCAATCAAGTCAACACAATGGGCTACAAGAATATGAAAGTATTATGCTACAGGATATCCCCGTAAAAGGTTTCAACAAAGTTTAAACAGCCATGAAATAACAAAAGTAAAGACATTAAAAGTTTATCATAACATCCAAATTATGAGCGTATTTTAAGCTCATCACTGCCCCCTACTTGGCCCAATGCTGGTCCTCCAACATTAACTTTCCTAGTGGTCTCTCTAAAGTC
>VDFB02271358.1:944229906-944281800 GCA_007258455.2 Sequoia sempervirens
TTCAACAAACTAGGTGGAATCCTTAATGTGGGATTCAGATTTTCTGACGAGATGAGAGATAAGTTTGGCCAGAAAAGAAGCAAGCTTGTATGTGGGAGAGCCTATGGTATCAACTATGGGATGCAAGGGAATGTCCCATTTATGGAGTTCCAAAAATTCATAAAAGTGGCATTCCCTTGCATCCCATAGTGGATACCATAGGCTCTCCCACGTACAAGCTTGCTTCTTTTTTGGCCAAACTTATCTCTCATCTCGTGGGAAAATCTGAATCCCACATTAAGGATTCCACCCAGTTTGTTGAGTTTATCATGGATGTCAAACTTGACAGCAATGACCTCCTAGTGAGCTTTGATGTGGTCTCTCTTTTCACCAAGGTTCCCATCCTTGATTCCATTGAGATTGTCAGACGCAAATCAAATGATGAAATTGCCTCCCTTGTGGAATTTTTTCCTAAGATCCAAATTCTTCTCGTTCCAAGGATTTTTTTATGAGCAAGTAGATGGTGTTACTATGGGTTCCCCTCTTTCCCTTGTCATCGCCAACCTTTACATGGAACATTTTGAAGATTTGTCTCTTTCATCCTTCCCTTTGAAACCCAAATGGTGGAAGCGTTACGTGGATGACACTAACGTCTATTGGTTGCATGGTTTGGATAGGTTGGAAGAATTCCATGCTCATCTCAATAGTTTGGCTAGTAGCATTTCTTTCACTAAGGAGATTGAAGTCGAAGGCCAACTCCCTTTCCTTGACATCTTGCTCTTCAAAAAACCAGATGGATCCCTTGGCCATCGATTCTTTCACAAAGCTACCCACACTAACCTCTACCTCCACTCTTCTTCTCATCACCACCCCTGCCAAAAAATTGGTGTCCTCAAAACTTTAGCCTTGAGAGCCTATCATATTTGTGATGAAGACAACTTGAACCAAGAGTTAGCCCACCTTCGCAAAGTCTTTAGCTTGAATGGGTTTACAAGAAAACAAATATCCAAAGCTCTCAACCAAACCAAGACCTTTTTCCTCTTGAACAACACTTCCTCCAAGCTTGAGGTCCCTCCTAGTGCTATCCTTCCCTTCATTGAAGGCATTTTGCACAAAATTTCCAAGATCTTGCTCAAGAAAGGTCTTAAATGTGCCTTCAAGCCCTTCTCAACTGTGAAAAGTCATCTCCCCTCTATCAAGGACTCTAAGGACATCCTTCTTGATTCAGGAGTCTATATGGTGGTTTGCTCCTATGGCACACCTTATATAGGTGAAACTGGTTGAGCTTTTTGTACAAGAATCAAAGAGGATGGTGTTGATATAAAACACGATCGGGTCCTCAAATCAGCCCTTTCCGACCACTCGTATTCTACCAAGCACCATATATGCTTAGAGAACTTTAAAGTTGTGTGCAAAGAAGACAATTTTTTCAGAAGGAAAATCAAAGAAGCTATTGAGATTAGTAATCATCCCACTAACCTCAATCGAGACGAGGGTTGGAGCCTCAGTCGTTCCTAGAATCCTTCGTTATCCAATCTCAGAAATAGGCATCACCCCCTCCCTTGATTTTTCCTTGCTTTTCACCTTGTCCTTCTTCTCTCCTTTCTCTTTGGTGTCCTCTTGGTGGGCCTCTGGAAGGCCTTCTTGTAGGTTGGCTTTTTTTTTGTTTTATTTTCCTCTTGGCTATCTTATGGGTGGCATTTTCCTTCTTATTTGTTTGTTTTTTCTTATATATATATATATATATATATATATATATATTAATATTAATTTAATTGAATTTTTTCTTATATATATATGTAGACCAGGGCTTTCGTTTATTTATTTATTTTTCCATTTATTTTTATTTTTAATTTGATTTTTCATTTACATATTTGATTGTGGATTATTTACATATTTGATTGTGATTGTTCCTTAATAGTTTTATTTATTTTAATATAATTTTTCTTATATATAATACTATTTAGTTATATATATATATATAATTTATTTTCTGTGCCTTTATTCCTTTTTATATTTATTTAATTTATTTTGTTTTGTGTCTTTCTTTGAACTATTATGCAAAAGCGATGATTGTACGACGGAAAGATGGTCCGGATCGACGTGATGAGCTGGAGCAAGATTTGTTTACGGACAGATGATGGATGCCGACCTCGATGATTCATTTGATCTTTGAGCGCAGGATTTGCCGATGAGCCGATGTCTTTGAGCCGACGAGCTTTCGATCTTGAAAGAAATTTTACGACTTTATTTTTTATAAGCGAACCTTAGAAAGCGGACTATTTTATTTATAATTTACGCGACGATGATTTTGATTTAACTCTCTCCTTTTAGGTGGTTTTGGGTTCAAGTAAATACTCATTTCTCTCTTCCTTATGCTCTCTTTCATCCTGATGATGGATCATGGAGTGTGATCTGAAACGTTGATGACAAAAAACTCAAGCACAATCAAAACTAGAAGCAAAATTGATTCATAATTATGGATTGTGGAAACTTGATATCTGTTAAATTTTCACTTTCGGGCACCTATAGTAGCTAAACCATGAGTAATTTGAAGATGATAAAACTAGAGGTTCGGTGGACATTTTTTTCTATAGATTTCCAATTTTATTTTTTTCAAAAATTTTGGAATTAGGATTGCATTTCTTTTCCATCTCCCTCAGTAAAACTAGTTTTTTGGAAAACAACATTTTTAAAAAGTGACGCTCACCGTATAACATATAACTTTTTTTCTTTGAAGGATAAAATTCTAATTCTTTCGAATTTAGATTTGCAACTCTGATATCTAGTGCTTCCACTTGGTTAGATAGTTTTTTATTGATTTTTTTTTAATTCAAGTTTCAAATTCAAACCAATTATAATTCAGACATAGCACGACCGTATAACGCGTAACTTTTTTGTATGTATCAAAATTAACTTTTTTTCTTTGTTGGATCAAGGACTTCAATATATAGAGCACTAATATATATATTAATAATCTGCTATTTTTCCACATGTGCAGAACAGAGAGCTTGATTTTTAGTGAAAAACCTACATTCACGAGAATTAAAAAAAATATAATAGTCAAATTAAATTTATTTAAAATTATACTTTTTGGTAAGCTTATAATAAGGAATACATACTTGCAAAAATTAAATTTTAAATGAATTCATTTGATCCCCCAAAAGGTAAATCAAAAGTGGTTTTTTATCAGCATTTTGATAGGTGTAAAGGAGACTCTATTATAGGTATGGTTTAAAACTAGCGGGGTTCTATCCAAGGGGATTTGATTTAAGGTAGTTTGATCAAACCCTCTTCAATTGGAATTCTTTAAATGGAACTTTTCAAGGCTTAAATCATTATATTTTCTAAAAATATGTGATTTCAGCAAAAATTAGTTCCTCCCAGAAATTGTAAACCACTATTGTGGCAGTACCCCACCATGAGACCACATTTCTTTGAGGCATTTTTTCAAATAGCTCACTACCTTGTCTATGTTATTTCTTACTATTATGCTTTGATAGATTTTTTCCAAGCCTCCATAGTTTTTTCAAAAGAACATGTTTTAGGCTTTTAGCCATAACAACAAGGAAGTGAACTATTTGATAAAATGCTTTTGTAGAAATATATGGAAATGCGGTAGCAAAGATAAGGTAATGAGTTGTTTGAAAAAATGCAATGCGGTCTCATGGTGATGGACATCCATCACCATGAGACCACATTTCTTTGAGGCATTTTTTTAAACAACTCACTCCCTTGTCTATACTATTACTTACTATTATGCTTTGATAGATTTTTTCCAAGCATCCATAATTTGTTTGAAAGCACCTATTTTAGGATTTTAGCCACAATAACAAGGAAGTGAACTATTTGATAAAATTCTTTGGTAGACATGTATGGAAAATGTGGTAGCATAGACAAGGAAGTGAGTTGTTGATGGTCTCATGGTGATGGACATCACCATAAGACCACATTTTTTTGAGGCATTTTTTCAAATAGCTCATTGCCTTGTCTATGCTATTGCTTACTATTATGCTTTGATAGATTTTTTCCAAGCATTCATATTTTTTTTAAAAGCATCTATTTTAGGATTTTAGCCATAACAACAAGGAAGTGAACTGTTTGATAAAATGCTTTGGTATACATGTATGGAAAATGTGGTAGCATAGACAAGGCAGTGAACTATTTGAAAAATGCCTCAAAGAAATGTGGTCATCATGGTGATGAAAATCACCATGAGACTACATTTCTTTGAGGCATTTTTTCAAACACTTTATTGCATTGTCTATGCTATTACTTGCTATTATGCTTTGATAAAAAATTTCCAAGCCTCCATAGTTTATTTGAAAGCACGTGTTTTAGGCTTTTAGCCATAACAACAAGGAAGTGAATTGTTTGATAAAATGCTTTGGTAGACATGTATGGAAAATGTGGTAGTATAGAAAAGGCAATGAGCTATTTGAAAAAATGCCTCAAAGAATTGTGGTCTTTCACTATGATGCTAGTCCACTTGTTACTTCATTCAACTTTGTGCAATAGATATATTATCTTTAAGTCTTGAGAGTACTTGTTGTTGATGAAGCATGTGGTCCTCCATAACTTAAAATCTTGGTGACACCTTCAATGATTATGTGATGGAAGGAGGATGATATCCATACAATGCAATAAATGTATGCATTTTTTATGAACTATAAAAGGAAGTGTTATACCACCATTCTACTAGTGGAAGCCAATCTACCCATTGAGACTATTTATTTGAAGTGAAACAATGTATATATCCTTTCAAACACTTATTAACACTTATTAGCAATAAAAAAGAGACCATGCTTAACCAAAGATGCTCCTTTTTTAATAGTATTTCATATAACATGTGGCCTCTTCCACCTAAATTCACAATTGTAACACCACCCAAATATTTATGGTGAAGAATTTGAGCCCAAGGTTGGCCTGGATGTTAACACCATTGCAAAAAGAGTTTTGTAGCCAAAGCTTGACTATTACACTCTAAAATTATGAGACCAAGACCACCATTTTGTTTAGGATGACAAACATGATCCCAATAATTAGACTCCATATAGGAGAATCTAAATTTCTAGCCTAGAAGAATTGTGATATAAGGAATCAAATTCCTTTAAAAAATATTTAGGAGTAGGGTATGTGCAGGATCATCATGGAAAAAATAGGCACTTAAGTGGCAAAAAATTCACAAGAATCAGATTTAGGAAACTTGATGTAAACATTTGAATAATTTATCTATATTATTTTAAAAATATGTAAGAATAGAATCTATATAAAATTGAATCTATTTTCTAAACTACTAGTTTTGTTTAAAAAAATATATCTATTTGGTGTAAATTTGACATTTCAATGCAGTGGTACTTAAATTTTAGGGAAAAAATAAGAAGTAGGTGTCTTTCTGACCACCCTAACCACAATAAGATGATAATATTTTTTTATAATATTTTAGATATAAGTAGAGGACTCATGCCCTGATGTGATGTATATTTTTTGTAATTTTTTCCAAGTAAATAATTAATTATGAATTTTTATTACAACTTTTTAAAAAAATATAAAAATCGTATGTCTGACCACCTCAACTTGGTCAAAACTTCATGAAATTCATTTTTTAGTCCTATAGTATGTGAAACATATAATGTGATGCATGTTTTGGATTCCAAAAATGTGATATCGTTTGAAAGCTATAGATGTTTTTCAATCAACCTATCAATTAAGACTTTAGTCGTAATTGGAATATAAAATGAATAATAATTACTTATTGAATTCAAAGTAAAGAATAATTTATATTGGTGGAAAGTTGATAATCTCCTTTAAAAACCCTTTTCGTTTTGTCAATTTTGGGTAAAAAAATAATTGTTAGCCACATATCCATCATATTGCCACTTTTTGGCCCATCATGATCTTGCACATACCCAATAGAGAGCACCATAAATATATAGGTAGGAAGAGCTTGTAACATTGATAGAAGAAGAGTATGTCACCCAACAAAGGATAACCATTTGGGTGTCCAATGATTAGCCTTCATTTTAAGCTTATCAATTATCTATTTTCAATGAAGATGGTTATAGAGACCAACTAATAATGGAACCCCAAGATAGGTAAAAGGAAGTTAGCTTATATGAAACTTAAGGATAGAAACAATTCTTTGTTAGAGTTTAGGAGAAGTATTAAAAAATAAATATTTGACTTACCCTCATTGATCTACTAACCTAAAGCAAGCAAATATATATCCAAAGCTTCTCTAATGTTGGTGGCTTATGAAATGGTAGCAAATCCCATTAAAACAGTGTCATAAACAAATTGAAGATGAGACTATGAAACAAAATTTGAAGCAACTTTCCAAATTTGAATACACCTATTAACTTTTAGTTGAGTCAAGAATCTACCAAGACCTTCTGCCATAAGAATGAAGAGATAAGGAGATATAGGATCTTCTTGTCTTAAAATTTGTGAAGCATGAAAAATAGCAAAAGGGATGCCATTAATCAAAGAAAAGAAAGATCAATAAGTCACACAACTCATAAGGTCCCAAGCAATCCAATATGAATAAAATCCAAATCTTTATAATATTTTTGAAAGAAAAGACCAACAAACCCTATCATAAGCCTTAGACATATCAAGTTTGATAAACATAGCCTTTTTCTTATAACAACTCATAGAGTGGATAGATTATGAAGCTATAACTATTCCATCAATAATTTGGCATCCCTTCACAAAGCCTCCTTGCTCAAAAGATATCAAAGAATCTAAAAACTACTTCAATCTGCCATCGACTTAGTAATTATCTTGTAAATAACATTGCAAAGAGCTATTAGATGAAAATAATCAAAGGAATTAGCTCCATATTTCTTGGGGATCAAAGATAAAAAGGTATAGTTAAGGGCACAAAGCATCTCTTTCTGGGATTGAGATTCACCCACCACCGCTAGAATATTGTTTTTTAAAATATCTCAAAAATTTTAAAAAAAATCAATGGGAAAGAGATTAGGACTAGGAGCCTTACCTTTTTTCATCTGGAAAACAATATTTTCTAATTCCACAAGAGTTATCGATGTGATTACCTGATTATTCATTTATGATGTAACCAATTGGGGAATAGAATCAAGAATAACTCCATCATGATTTGAACCTTGACCATTTTCATGAAATGAAATAGCAAAAAAAGAAGTAGCTTCATCATTAATATCCTGAAAAGAAGTTAACTGAGTACCTTGAGAGGAGACAATAGAAGAAATAACATTGCTACTTCTCCTAAATTTTGAAAAAAAGAGATATTATGGTCACCCTCCTTGAGCCAAATAATCCTAACTTTTACTTCGAAAAAATCTCCTTCCTCAATTCTCATTCATGCAGCTCCCAAGAAAGAGAAAATTCCTCCTACAATCTTTAAAAATCATACCAAATTCTCTTATCTATAAAGAGATGCCATTCAACTTGTCTTGCACTTATCTCTTTTTCCAAAAAAAAAATTAGCTAAAGTAAAATTTATTCTATTGTTTAAGTTTACACTTAACAAATTGAAGATGTTTTAAAAAGGAATACATTGCAAAAATATTCTATAAACGTACATCATACATTTTAATAGTAGGGGAGAGGGCCCAGTAGTCGTGTGGGGTCCAATAGTCGTGCAGTCAATCGTAATGATAATACCCAATCTTACCACATATTTATACTGTATATTGTAAATAAATAGTCCAAATGTAAATAAAAAAAAAACTAAATGTTTATAAAAAAATGGACCCATACTTGAACACATGAGAACCTCTAAATGTTATATGAAAAAAGATAAATACATTCATGAAGAAGTGAAATAAGTTTTTTTTTTTGTCTCAAATAAAATATCATAACTCTCCACTATAAGTATATCATTTGAAAAATAAAATGCTCATTAAATAAGATACTCATTTAAACAAGTATTGTTATCATATAGTGAAAAAATATTGTTCTTATGTGTACAAAAATTGGGGTAGCAATGTACAAGCATTGGATAATTTTATATTAATAGTTTGTCCTATCACAAATATAAAAGGTGAGCACAATAAATAACATGTATTTTCCCATTAAATGTGAAGGATTTTTTAAAAGATTTAGTGTTCAATTATTGGTCCATTTTTGTTCGATATAAGTTGTATTTTAAATAATTTTGTGTTGTTTTTATAATAACAAATAGATTTTTTGTGTTCAACTATTAGTCCATATGTGTTGAATATAAAAGGTAGAGAGATATCAAAGATTTATGGTTATCAATAAGTATTTGGTCCACTTAAGGTTGTATATTAATTTTAATTTAAATAAAAATATGATATTCTACAAGCAACAAATGATTTTTTTTGTTTAACTATTGGGGGTTCCATGATTAAGTTTTGGTCGAACCTTTAAAAAGTCAAATTTTAGACACTTCTCAAAAGATTTGCTGATGTGGCGAGTTGCATGATGAACCGTGCCTCCAAACCTTAGTTATAGATAAATAAGAGACCAGTCTACATTTCAAAAAAAAACGAAGGTTCTAGGATATTCTCGCTACATGCTCACAAAGTTAGCTTGCACGACTACTAGACCCTCTCCCCTATATAGGTACTAGGTTTCTAAGGTTTCTAAGTTATTCCATCCAAATGGGCCCAAAAAAATTAAATTCGAATTAAGACCTGCAAAAATACCTAAGTATTGCCGGTGAGTAAATCGGCTTAAAGTTCGTATACGTTAAAGTGATGTAAGCCCGCAACGTAAGCTGTAGTTGTTTGAAGGGAGTGTACGTAAAAGCGTCGTGGAAAAGATGGGAAACAGTACAACTTCAAATAATTCTAAAACTCAAAGCGTTTTCACACCAGTAACCTGCAATGTCTTCGAAAAAATTAATATTTATCTACTACAATGACTTATATATTATATCTTTCTGTTCTGTTTGGTGTAGTGATTTTGATTAGTCAGTAAGAGAAACAAAATGGAAGAATGCTTTTGCCTCGATGAATTTAACTTGGATGCTATTTTGGAGGAACAACAACTTTTGTGGGATATGACGCTCGAGAGTGATGGTCAAGAGATGGTTGATGCAGCGATAGATGAGCAGAATGATCAGGCGCACTCTAGTTTCTCTGACCATGAAACTATGGGATTCTTGAATTGCTCCAGCGAAAACGAATACAGCGGATTGCGACTTTTGCATCTTTTATTTGCATGTGCCGAGGGAATTTCTGAGGGAGCCTCTGATGTTGTTGAGATTACCCTTTGCAGGCTGCGAGAACTGGTTTCTCCCACTGGTTCTGTAATGGAGAGGGTGGCCTTTTACCTATATAATAGCCTTGTTCAGTGTAATAGGCCTGTGGATCAAATGGAGCTGGAGTTTCGGAAGCTAAGGAGATCAGAGAATTTTATGGGAGCTTTTAGTTTGCTTCACCAAGGGTACCCTTACACCAGAATGGCCCATTTCACTGCAAATCAAAGTATAATGGAGGCTCTGCAGGGTGCAAGTAGTAATAAAAGCAGCAGGAAAAGAATCCATATTATCGATTTTGATATTATGGAGGGCATGCAATGGCCGCCTCTCATGGAAGCCTTGAATGATAACAGTATTGCAGTTGGTCACTTGAGAATCACTGCAATTAACTGGGAGGAGTATGAATCGGCCTGCAAACACACAGGAAGAAGGTTGTGTGAATATGCAGAATCCCTTGGGATTCCTTTTACTTTCCACGAAATGGAATTGAAAGATGTGAACAGTATTTGTTCAGAGGAGGAGGAGATCGTAATGGCGAACTGCATGAGCGAGCTTCCACACATGTCGAAGCGAAGAAGCAAAGCGAAGGTCTCAGAATTCATTCATGGCGTCAGTTGTCTCCGTCCTGCTATTCTAACCGTGGGAATGGGAGCTTCATATGAAAGTGAAAGCACCTCCTTTTTCAGCCGTTTTGTTCAGTGCTTGCAATACTCGTGCGCCATGGTAGACTCGTTGGAAGCAGAAGTGGCAGAACATCCACTCGCAAGAGCAATGATAGAAAGAATGTTCATCGCGCCAATGATAACGCGTAGCTTGCTGTGCCAAGAAAAAGAGTTCAACGTCGCTGACATTGCATTTCAGTGTGGTTTTAAAGTTGGTTTTGTTAGCGAGGAGAATGTAAACCAAGGTAGGGCATTGATCTCTCGTCAAGCAGGAAAATACTATGGATTAGAGGGGCGGGGAGATGGTGGTCTTTGTCTGACATGGGCTTCAATTCCTTTGTTGTGTGTTTATGTATGGAATACACCATCCCCACCTCCGCTGGGAGTGAAGAGTGGGATCCCTAAAGATACGAATGCTAGTCACAATCGTAATGATATTTTTACATTGCCCATAACCGCAGAAAAATGCATTTCGGACGAGCCATCCCTGTCTCCATCAAAATTAAAATTTTGACGGACAGCTACCTCTGAACTGATATTTATTTGCTTGAATGCACAATAAGAACATAGGTAGAAGACATTTATTTTGAGTTAGTGTGTTTTTAATGTATGGCAGTTTGCGTGAAACGCTGCAGTCCGTTCGCATGCCCAAATGAGTCAGGTCTATCTTCCAACTATTTTTTTCAGTAGCAGTCGTACGAGATGCCTGAAATAATATATGATTGCTTCTATAGCGTAATAAATTCTAATTTCAAAAGTATTCACTGCAGGAGAGAAAATGACCGACGTGTGCCATGTGTAAGTTCACTCTCAGCAGCTTGAAATGATCGACTGAGATCAACGTTTCTTATAAGAACAAGTGTCAAGTGGCAAAGTATATGTCTTTATAGTATTAGAAATCTCTCATAAAAAATAAATATTCTTTCACTTGTGCATATGTACTTAAACCGTTTATTTTTAATGAGAGGAGTTGGTTTTATTTTTAATGACAGGAGTTGGTTTTGTTTTTTTGGGCCATAGTACTCACTATTAGGTATTTGCGCGTTGGTCAACATTTTTATTAGAGGAATATGTATTAAAGAGTTTTGCAGCTTTCTTTATAAGTGTAATGTACAATTTCTAGGGCATCTATGTGTAGGTATTAGATAACACCTCTAAATGACCACTTTTAGATTTTTATGCACATAAAGACTTGTCTTGTGATTGGCGTAACTATTCAAAAGCCGAAACAATAGCTTTAAGCTCTTAAGTCATATATGAAGAAACCCAGTAAAAATCAAATGTACCATTTAGGAGCTTATGGTCCACTAAGTTAGGGTGGATTACTTCTAGGCCATCTCCCCTAGTAGTATATATTTTACAATTTTTATAAATCAATATTGATATATTATAGGTATAATTTCTATACCAAGAAATAAACATTATGGATAGCTACAAGTGTTGATTGTAGATGAAACTTTGCTTTTATATTATATTGTCCTCAACAAAATATGAAAAAGCTATATTATGTATTTTAATTATATATTAATACTTAAATTAAATTTAATATTGTATAATTAATTTGACTATTAATATTGAATATATAATATCTAATATAATACTATGTTAAAACTATTAAATTATAAGATATTTTATAATTATGTTTCAAATATAAAGTGATTCTAATTGAATAATAAATTCATATAAGTATTAAATATTTTAAAATAAAAAATAGTTTAATTTTAACTATAATTTGCATGTAAGTAGTTCAATCTCTAAAATAAGAAAATATTTTCTTAAAGAAATTTTGAGATAAATATAAATTTATAAAATAAAAAAATTATTATGGATGAAGATAACATCTAAAATAAGAAAAAGTATAGGTAAGAAAGACATGGTTATAGTGCAATTTTATTACTTCATACTACAACTACAAGGTCACATTGATTTGTTTACTCAAATTGAGAGTTGTTTATGCATAATGGTATGGTATCTAGCAGACACTTTGATGCAGGAGCATCTAAGTTCACTTGCAATCTTCATCAATAGAAAACAAATCTCTATTTATTTATTTTTCGTGTTCCATATTGTTTTATCATGTAGGAGATGAAGACACAAATTTTGGAGAATCCCCATATGTTCATGGAAAACTAAGGACATCACTTTGAAGAGGAGCCAAATGGACACTTAAATCCCAAATTTTGTGAAATTTGGTTAAGAATTGGATAAGTTATGGAACTATGAATTTTCTACCTACATCTAACTTTGCAAAACTTTTAATCCTATCCAAATCCCCCTCATTTATCCATAATTCCTCTTAATGCTCAAGTTCCCATAGGTTTCCAATTTGTGGAACTTTGAATCTTATCTAAATGTCTATTAGATTCCCACTAAGTCCTTTTGGACCTTATTTCTCCCCAAAAAATTTTCATCTTTTCCACTTGTATAATTCTTGACTCCATCTAAATTTGTGAATTTTTCATGTGCAACTATATACTTCATAATGCCTTCCATCTTCCCACAAGTTCACTTACAACTCATTTTCCCACAATTAATCGTCGTACTTTCTCCACTTTCCAATGAAACTCTTTCTCTTGCAAGGTTCCCTTAGGTGGAACTTCTCCTTGCATTCAAACCTATCTCAATGCCTTCCATTTTCTCACAAGCTTATCTACATTCCAATGACCCCCAAATCCCTGCATCCCAATGGTTCTCAATTTTATACAAAACTCATTTTTACAAAAATTTCACTACTAAGTGGATTTGTCTATGCTTACCCTTCAAAATATCGTGCAACACCATAATACCTCTCAAATTTCCATATTTTTCCTTTGTGCCTAAATGAAGGACCAAATGCAAAATTCCTCAAACATCTAGACATCTCTAGATACCCCACATTTTCTCACAATGCCCATTGGATGCGATTCCTTCACATGATGAAGTTCAAAACTCACTTGAATTTTCACCACCTAAAGAAGATGACAAAAGGTGCCAAATGTGGTTACAACGGCCTTCATGCATATCTCCTAGGCCAATGAGAAGAAAAATATTTCCCACCACTCCAGGACATGGATAGGTCACTACCTTCTACATGCTTGGCCTTAAATTGGGATTCATTCATCAAAATAGGATTTTTCCTTACATGAAAATTTTCTTCTGATAACTATAATAGCTTAGGGCTCCAACGTGAGTGTGAGAGAAACCTTCTATTTTTAATGCATATACATTGTAATTCTCTGAAGCTAGGGCATGTATGAATGCATGTTAAGAAACTCATATTGTAACAATCTATTTGGATGTAATAAAAATTTACTAGTATTTTATTGTTGAAGTTTTATTTTGTTATCTTATTTAGTAGCCTATCAGGGCCTGTGAACCTTGACTTGCACCAAGTGATGTTAGAGCAAGGTTGAGTCCTTGTGACTATGGATGTATTGAGTAAGAACCTTTATGGTTATTTCTCTAGATAGAGTGAAGAAAATAACCTACAACTATAGAGGGTTGTCAAGACATGACACGTAAAGGTGAAGGCAAAAAATTCATCCCACGAGCTAGGGATGCAACACTTGTGGAAATGCTAAGAGGCATCATAACTAGACTAGATGCAATGGAAATAACATAATCTAGAGGTGTACTTGTAGAATATGTGAGTGATAATGAGGAAAAAATCAATGAAAAAGAAGAAAAAGGAGGAGATGAACAAGAAAATAGGTTCTAGAGTGCAATGACTAGAATTTATAACAAACCCCGTATAGGCTTACCAACTTACTATGGTAATATGAGTCCAGAGGGGTTGATAGGCTGGATTTTTTAAGTGGATAATTATTTTGAGTCAAAATCTATTGAATTCTAGGTAAGAGAGTGAATCCTATAGCTACAAAGATAAAGGGACATGGATCTTTGTGATGGGATTATGTGCAAGTTGAGAGATAAAGAAAAGGAAAAGATGGTAACTAAGTTGAAGGGAAAGTTCCTACCAATAGACCATCAACTCTCCATAGTCACAAAGTTGCAAAACCTCATAGAGAGAGAAGAATGTACTTGAAGACTTTATAGAGGAGTTTTACAAACTAAATATCAGAGCTAGCCACATTGAGGATGATGTTAGGAAGGTATCAAAGTATGTAAATTGTTCATAATATTTTATTCAAGATAAGATTAGCATGGTAAGAATTACTAGTGTAGAAGAAACCTATCAATTTACATTAAAGGCAAAGGAATTTTTTTCTAGAAGATAGATCAATTCTATAGGAAGAGGTAAATCCTCAAAAGAAAGAGGACAATCAAATCTAGGCATGGTTATTAGGATTAGAAAGGAGAAACAAGTGCTTCATAGGTCAGTACCCAAGGAAGTAGAGGAAGTAGTGAATACTCTAGAGGTAGAGGAAATTTTGAAAGAGGAAGAGGAAGATAATACAATGGGACGTGTTTTAAGTGTGGAGAATCTAGGCATAATACATTTGAATATCCTCAAACTCAACAAATAATAGTAGAGGAAAAGAAACAAGGGTTCACATAGTATAAGCTAAGGAAGAGAGTGTGGTGAGTGTATCCTCACCAAGGTTTCGAGAAGAAGTTGAAGATGGGGAATCCAAGTGATGGTAAGGAGAGTTTTTTCTGAAACCAAATAAGATGCAAGAAGAACCTGAAAATAGAAGAAATTTGCTTAGAACCATATATAACTCTATAGGAAAATGCAACATATGTCATTATGGATTGTGGTAACATTGAAAATCTAGTGTTAGAAAAAATGGTGAATAAGTTGAAATTGAAGCAATTGAAACATCCAATGCCATACAAGTTCTATTGGCTATAGAGGGGACATCAATTGTTGGTAAGTGAATAGTGCCTAGATAATTTTCATAATGGAAATTATAGAGATGAGATAATGTGTGACATAATACCAATGGATGCATGCTACATTTTTTTAGGAAAACCTTGGCAATATGATAGGCAGGCCATACTTGATGGAAAAAATAATTGTATCAAGATTAGGAAGAATGGAAATGAATATGTGTTGAATTCTTTAAAGGATAAGATTGAGGAGGTTAAGAAAACTAATAGGGTTTGTCTCGTGATAGGAAAGAAACTCATGAAATATTTTGAGGAGGTGTGTTTTTCAATCTTGCCTAAGCCTTTAGAGGTTATGATTGCAAAGAAAAAGGAATAAAAGGTCCCCAAAGAAGTCCAATAAATTTTGGATGAGTTCATGGAGATTTTGAGTACTTACTTGACAAATTACCACCAATCAAAAGCATAAGTCATTCTATGGAATTAATATTGTTATATCCTTCCAAACAAGGCACCATATAGAATGACGCCTATGGAGAATAAAGAAGTGAACAGGAAAGTGCAAGAGTTGTTCTAGATAAAGGGTTGTTCAGAGAAATATTTAGTCTAGTGTTGTACCTATTGTATAGATTTGAGTGTTATAAATAAGATAAATTCCATTAAGTACAAGTTTAAATCATTCCCTCAAATAGATGACTTGATGGAATTTTTGAATGTAATGTAGTACTTCACCAAAATGGATTTGAAAGCGGGCATCACAAAAACCATATTAGAGAGAGTGATGAATAGAAGACAACGTTCAAAACCAAGGAGGGATTGTATAAGTGGCTAGTGATACCATTTGGGTTTGCAAATGCATCAAACACTTTCATGAGATTGATGAATGAGGTAATGAAAACTTTCCTTAGAAAATTTGTCATTATTTATTTAGATGATATTCTAGTTTTTAGTAGAACAAAAGAACACGTATTGTACATTAAGGAAATTTTGCAAAAGTAAAGGAAAGAAATTTTTTTGGTCAACTTAAAGAAGTGTAGATTTATGAAAAATGAATTATTGCATTTAGGTTTTTATAGTGTTTGAAGAAGTAATGAGGATGGACCTAGAGAATGTAAAGGAAATATTGGATTATCCTTCAATCAAAAGCATGTTTGAGGCTAGAAGTGATGAGGTAAAATAACCTCATCATGATAATACCATAAAGACCTGGTTCATACATGCAAATCTCTATCCTCTACCAATTAATTAAATTTTAGGAGAAATAATTGCTTAATTTTAGTGAGAACTTGTATAAACTTTATTTCTTTTGATTTCTTAAAGTAATTTGCCAATATAGATTTAATAGGTTGTTTTAAGTGTTTTGTAGATAATAATCGGTCAATCAAAGTTACATATTGAAGCATCTAGTTGGCACGTGCTCCAGAATAGTTAGAGATATATGCTGGAAATATGCTCTGAAACTTTAGGGTGATGGACCGAAGATGTACTTTTTAAAGTTGTTATTTCTATTATCCTTTGAATTAAAGAATTTATGGCTCGACTTGAGCCTCTTAAATACTATGTAATGGGATTAAAGATATACGAGTTATTCATAGATCTATTTAGATATTTTCAATGGTTATCCATACCATCTAAAATATAGCATGTAGTTACAGTTTTCTCTATAAAAGATGTTGTCTCTGGAAGGAAGATATACAGTGAAAAGTAATGCTATATTGTTAGAATGTTTCCAAGGTTTATGAATAAAGAGATTGTTATCTAAAATTATGAGTTATGAGTTATGGATGATAACTATGATTGATAGAAGTGTTCCTAAAATAGCTGTGAATGTGAGTTGAGAATGAATGTGTTGACCCACGAGCTGGCCACTCGACGGGAGTAGATAAGTGTTCTCTTTTATTCTACTGTTGTTCTATAGAGAGTTATTTAAATTTACTATTATGAAATTTTAGCTCTGAAGTATTTGTTATCTTTTCACTTCCGTAGTTTTTGCTATTCACTGTTAGAATTTTTACTATTAAGAAAATGTTTTATAGATTACTATAAGCTTTTATGCTTTTATAACTTTTCAGCTTCTTAGTTTAGTCATTTCTATGCTTTTTAATTTAGTTATTATGCTTTCTAAATTAGTATACTTATGAGCATTTTCTGTTTTCTTAGGAATAGATTACTTTACAGTTTGATAGTTAAACAGCTTGAAGTTAGAATTAATCTTAAGTTGTTCTTAAAATTTAGGAAACCTGAGAGAGATACTCTGGACCTCTTCTATTGCAGATTGCCTTGAACACTACCTGGTTGACCAATTGAATATTATATTCTAAAGTAATGTGACCTAGCAACTACCTATCACTTTTTGGCACCGTTGTCAGGGACCCTTTAGCTTCTTTTGCTTAAGTGTTAATAGAAAATTCCTAGAATACATCTTTTAGGACAAAAATACTATCTGTGGCTTCCTTTTCTGCATGGTCAGGAAAAGAGGCCCTCACGGATGATTTATACCAAAGACCCCCCCAAAATATGTCTGAGTTATACAAAGGGAGGCCCAAGGCTTAGAAGATCATTTTGCTGATGAATTACTTGAGCCTAACCCACCCGAGGCTTTCCACTATCTCCCAGAAGATCATCCTATAGTGCAACCTGTTGTTGATGAAATTATTGTTGAGGAGCAAATGGGAGATCGGAGGGCAGAAGCCAATTGTAATGATGCAAACCATAATAAAAATGATCATCCAATACCTAGAACGTTCACTTATCCTATTGCTCTAGATGCAAATGATGATACAACAATGAAAAAAATATCTCTAGCTTTTCTTCCAACCTTTCGTGGTTTATCTTCAGAAGACCCAAACCAATTTCTTTTTGAATTTAAGGTCCTTTGTCAAACCTATGACTATAAAAAGGACAACCAGAAACTAAAGTTGTTTCCTTCTACTTTGAAGGATTCAACCATGCGCTATTTTATGGGACTACCATCTAGAAGTATTACAACTTGGGAAGAAATGGAGACTGTGTTCTTGACTAAATATCAGAGTTATTGTAGGGTGAGTGATAGTAAGGAAGAGTTGTTTAAACTTTGGCAGAATGAGGATGAGAGTCTCAAGGACTATTTGGATAGGTTTCTTTTCTTATCTAAACAATGTGGGGAAATGACCATTAGTGTTGAGATTCTCAAGACTATATTTCTTAAGGACTCGATGATGAAAAAGTCTTGATTTATTGGGAAAAGGTGAGGTGTCTTAGTTAAACCTTGAAGACATGTAATTTGTGTCACAATTTTTCACGTACTTGTGGAGGAATTTGAAAAACAAGTCTTTTCAAAGGGAATAACGAGATAGGTAAACTTCGAGAAGAAATCGCAAATCTTAAGATAGACATACTTTTCCAATTAAATACTACATTGGATGGTATACAAGAAAAGCCACATAACCTTGAGACTTTATCAATCTATTGTCCTAGGTGTCAAAATAAACATCTTTTACGGGAGTGCCCTTTAGACAAGGTTAATGTTTGTGAACTCTGTGAGCAAAGCCACCCTACCAATCAATGCGAGCTTCTTATTGATCTTAAGAATACTAAGAAAAAAATTGCTCAAGTTGAAGAAGAAATAAATGTGCTAAATCAACGCTAGGGAGGTAATTTTTCTTATGGGTAGAATTCCAATCCTGCATGATGACCCCAGAATAATTGGGTCAGTAATCAATGACCTCTATCTTGGAATCAACCCTATCCTCCACAGCCTACTTGGGGAACTCCTTATTGGGGGTCTCCTGAGTGGGCAAGTCAATCATGGGGAACTTAACAGTGGCCAAACCAGACACAACAACAATGGTACCCACAACATATTGCTCCCCAATGGAATCAGGGACAGAATCAATTTTATACTGGTCCTAGGAGGAATCAACAACAAAATTTGTTACCACCACCTTAGAATCTCCCTCAGACTGACTAGGTAAATCAACCTCAACTTCTAACACAACCACTTCCCAATCCTAAGAACAATCAACATAATACTCTGGTATCTACTACTGAGCAAGATAATGTCACAAGACTTAATGCAATTCATTGTGGAAATGTCCAATTACATTCCAGTAGGACACTTCAATCGCCCACTATTGAGGAAGTAGTGGATGAACCTATTTCTCAAAATTTTGAGAAAGATACTACACTACTTGTGAATATTACTGAGTTCTTAGCAGCAGGAGCTGTTGATTTACCTCAGGAGGAGGAAGGTCAGTCTTTGACTGAGTTTAGTAAAGATATTCCTCCAAATGAGAAAAGAGATATCCCTTCAAAGAAGAAAACTCAAGCACCATTTCCGGAGCACCTAAAATCAACAATTCTGAAAGATGCTCTGGAAATTTCATTACCTTCTAAAATTGCATTAATTGAAGAAATTAAACAATCGCAAATAGAGGTTCCTTTGTTGTAGGAAATAAAGGAAATTCCTAAGTTAAATTAGTTGATCAAACAACTATGTATTAGAACTCTAGGAAGGAAACCAAATAAAATAAACACTGTGCATATTGATGGTTATAAATAGCTGAATTTTTGTCTAGAAATACAATTGCTCCAAAATATGATGATCCTGGGAGTCCACTGATTACTATTACAATTAATGAGGTAGCAATACCTAATGAATTGGTGGATTTGGGAGCAGCTATTAATGTAATGACGGTGGATGTAATGGAGAAATTAAGTCTTACAAATTTAAGTCCTACAACTACAGTCTTGCATATGGCAAATCAGTCTATAGCCATTCCAAAAGGTGTTATAAAAAATGTTCTTGTTAAAGTTGATGGATGGGAATATCCAGTTGACTTTCAAATAATCCAATCACTTACACCTAAAGATAGTTATCCAATAATTTTTGGAAGACCATGGTTGGCTATTGTCGTTGCTAAAATTGATTGTCGTGAAGGAAGTATGACCATTTCACATGGTCCAGATAGTAAACGTTTATTTTTATATCCTCCTACTAAACCTACCGAATATAATAAAGTCTGGGTTGATGAACCTGAAGAATTTAGTATGCAAGATAGTCTGGCCTCTTTGGCCATGGTAGTGATTAAACAACATGGAGAAGAATTAGAGGATGAGTTAGTGAATGAGGTTGCACATTTGGCTATAAGTTCTAGTGAAGAAGTGATAGAGGATGTACCATAAATTTTGGGACAATCGATTGATATAAGTGGGATGGAACAGAATTATGTTACCATGGGGATGCCTTGTCCCTTGGCTAATATGATTCCTAAAACGAGTTATTTCTTTGATGATATTACAAGATTTCACCGACTTATACCGCATAGTTGTCCTGTCAACACTTTGTTATGACCAATACATACTGTCACTTTAGCCTATCCAGGAACAAAAATAATTATGTTGTTACCAGGAAAAATTGTGAATATCAATAGTTGGTTGATAGAAATACAAGAGGATAAATTATTTAATGTGCTAGTAAAAAGGTCTAAAGATTTTTCCTGGGACTATACAAACATGAGGGGGACTCACCCGAGTGTTTGTACTCATCACATTTATACTGATCCTAATATAAGACCTGTTCGTCAACCACAGAGGAGACTCAATCCTGCATTAAAGGATCTTGTTAAAGTAGAGATTGAGAAACTCTTCTGTGCATGATTTATTTATCCTATCCCAGACAGTAAGTGGGTGTCACCTATGGTAGTAGTACCAAAGAAAAATGACAAGTGGAGAATTTGCGTGGATTATAGAGAACTTAATAAAGCCACTTTTAGAGATTATTTTCCCTTACCATTTGTTGACCAGGTTTTGGACAATTTGGTAGGGAGAAAATATTTTTCTTTCTTAGATGGATTTAGTGGTTACAACCAAATTCAGGTAGCACTAGAAGACCAATACAAGACAATGTTTACTTGTCCTTGGGGTACATATGCATACCAAGTTCTTCCTTTTGGACTTTGTAATGCTACAACTACTTTTTAGAGGGCCATTTTGGTTATATTTGCAGCACTTGTCAATGATTGTGTAGAGGTTTATATGGATGATTTCACAGTATATGGGTCAACCTATGATGAAGCTCTTTAAAACCTGGATAGGGTTTTGGAGGTTTGTGAGGAAAATTGACTGTCCCTTAGCCACGAAAAGTGTTTAATAATGGTGGAACAAGGAATAGTCTTAGGCCATTACATTTCCTCGAAAGGAATAAAAGTTGATCCTAAAAAAATTGAAGTCATTCAACAATTAATTGTACCTCAAACACAAACAGATGTTCAAAGTTTTCTTGGACATGCTAGATATTATAAAGGTTCATAGAAAGCTTCAGTAAGATAGCGGCCCCTATGTTTTCTCTCCTCCAAAAAGATGTGGAGTTTAATTGGACGTTTGAGTGTCAACAATCATTTGAAATGATAAAATAAAATCTTGTCTCTGCTCCTATACTACGTGGACCAAATTGGAGTCTTCCCTTTCACATTTACCCTAATGCTTCAGATGATGCAATTAGTGCAGTATTAGGGAAAGAAGATGAGGATGGGGGTAAGTATGCTATATATTTTATTACTAAAAACTTAACGTCTGTTGAGAGAAATTACACGATAGCAGAAAAAGAATTCTTAGTGGTGGTTCATGCCATCAAAAAGTTTCGTCATTATATTACAGGATATACAGTTATAGTTTATATAGATCATTCAACTGTAAAGTATTTAATGAATAAACCTGTAGTTAATGGTTGAATAATGAGATGGTTACTACTTCTTCAAGAGTTTAACATGACAATACTTGACAAGCCATGGAAATTTAACGAAGTGGCAGACTTTTTATCTTGAATCAAACAAGAAGAGGGTGATCGAGCACCTATACAAGATGAGTTTCCAAATGAAAATTTGTTTGCTATCTCCATAAAGGTTCCTTGGTTTACTGATATTGCCAGCTATTTAGCTACTTATGAAGCACCTCTTGAATTTACATTAAACCAAAGGAAGTGACTTATTCGAGAGTGTGTGCCATTTAAATGGATTAATGGGATTTTATTTCATTGTAGACCTGATATGGTTTTGAGAAGATGTGTCAGGGTTGATGAAAATTATAGTATCCTAAGGGTCTGTCACGATGATCCTTTAGGGGGTCATTATTTTGCAAAAAGAACTTCCCATAAAATTTTAGATATTGGATATTATTGGCCTTCAATGCATAAAGATGTTAAAAATTATGTTCGTCATTGTGATGAATGTTAAAGAGTAGGAAGACCAATTGCTTCGACATAAATTCCTTTGCAGCCGCAGGTAACTTTGGAACCATTCAAAAAATGAGGGTTAGATTTTATCGGCCCCATAGATCCTTCCTCACAAGGGAAAGAATATAGATTAGTTTGTACCAATTATCTGACAAAATGGGCTGAATTTCAAGCTTTACGAGTTGCTAGAGAAGAGCAAGTTGCTGATTTTCTCTATAACAATTTTTTTCTTTGATTTGGAGCTCCCCGAACTATTGTTACAGATCAGGGACTGCGATTTATGTCCAAAGTTTTCCTAGCATTAATGGACCATTTTCAGGTGAGCCATAAAAAGTCATCCCCTTATCACCCTCAAGCAAATGGTCAAGTAGAGGTGACTAATAGGGAGTTGGAAAACATACTGACAAAAACTGTCTCTTCAGGAAGAAGAGATTTGGCCAAGAAATTTCCTGAAGCTGTTTGGGCGTATAATACAACATGGAAATCTATGACTAGATTCAGTCCCTATGAGGTTGTTTTTGGAAAGAACCCTCTTCTTCCTGTTGAATTTGAACTTCAAACCCTACAAACAACTATGGAATTGGGTCTAGATTTAAAACGAGCTCAAATAGAATGAGTTTTACAGTTAAATGAGTTGGATGAGCTTCGTTTAGATGTTGTTCATCAAACTGAATTAGTTCAACATCAACAAAAGGTTTGGAATGACAAATATATTAAAGAGAGAGAATTTCATAATGGTGACTAGGCTTTGCTATTTGATTCAAGATATAAAGATCATAAGGGAAAACTCAGAACTCATTGGTTGGGGCCATATGAAATCTCTGAGGTTTTCTCGAATGGCATAATTCAGTTAAAACCTATTGATGGTGATTCACGAACTCTCTTAGTTAATGGTCATCGCCTACGTATTTATCATAAACCAGTTAATAAAGAAGAATTTACAAAGCTGGTAGAAATGCAAGGAGAGATCCAATGTATTGACTCTACCAAGACAGAGTCTATTTAATTTAATGTTTATATGTTATCTAAAAAAAAAAATAAAAAAAAATATATATATATATATATATATATATATATATATAAATAAAAATATATATATTTGTAGATGGATGAAAATTTGTCATAAAAAGACATGCGTACCTAATTTGTTTTCAAAGCATTTCATAAATTCTCAGACTTAACACGTATTTTCATTTTGTAGGACTTCTCATAAAAGAATAACAACTTTCGGAGCACCATTCCAAGATGCTCTAAAATTTGATCATTCAGCTAGCTAGTGCTCCAGAACTTGACGGTCTAAATGCCCGATGCTCCGGAACCCACTCTTTAGCCTACCATGTTGGAAGGATGTTCTTGTGGAATGATATAACTTCGGAAGTTTGAGTTAAGTGGTATTCATTATTTTCTTCTTGCCGATTGCTACTCCAGCTGCATCTGTCGACGATGCTCCAGAACTTTCATTCGGTTGTTGCTCCAGCTGCATCTTTTGACGATGCTCCAGAACTTTCATTCAGTTGTTGCTCCAGCTGCATCTTTCGACGATGCTCCAGAACTTTCATTCGGTTGCTGCTTCGGCTACATCTTTCGACAATGCTCTGGAACTTTCATTCGATTACGGTTTCGACTGCATCTTTTGGCGATGCTCTAAAACTTATCCATTTTCCAAGCTCCTAATGCATGCCTTATGCGTGCTCCAAAAATTTAACCACTTTCTTTGTCTGAATGCATGCTTTACGCATGCTCCGGAACTTATTCATTTTCATTTCACCAACTCCTTTCTATAAAATTTTTAAAATCTTTTTCAATGCTTTGATTATCGTACATTGGTACAAGTGCCTTCGTTTGTCATTATAAATAAAAGCTGCCATAATAGCATGTCTTCATTAATGACTTTGTAATCCATGAGCTTCCCCATTCATGTCATAATAATTATACTGTCACCTCAGCCAATACCCTTGCATCATCCTGTCAAATCGGTAGAGGTATAAGATCTTCAAGTGATCATGGAATGAAAGTAAGTACAAATTTTTGCTTTAAATAATTAGTTATTTTTGAATAAAATATGATTGATCAGCAAGAGTTTATTTTCCCAATTTAGTAAATTGAGCCACTTGGTCATTAGTTGTTAAAGTACGCTACTCTTTTTGCAACCCTCCATGCAAATTGAAATTATTACACATCAAGCTTCGAGCCAGAGTAGAGTAAATGATTACAGTTTGATCATATTTTTAAAACTATCAGTGCACAAGTCCTTGGCATTATTAAATTTTTCAGTAGGGTGGTAAGCAAGAGAGAAAAATGGGTGGTACAAAGAAGAAATCTGAGCCAGCTTCTGCAAAAAAGCTATTGGGATTAAGCAACATCTCTCGGCTATTTGAAGAAGTGGGCTGGTTGGATTTTGTTAGGAAATTTGAAGGGTGTAATGAAAAGTTGGTGAATGCATTTGTAGAAAACTACTCTAATGGTCAGGTGATTCTGCATGGGAAGTGTTTCAAGGTGAGTTCAAAAATTATCTCTTCTATTTCAAGTTAGATTATTTTGGCATTAAAATATCTGAAACCACACAAACCACCTATCAAAAATTATCAGAATTATTCCTTAGATAGGGAGATCCTCAACCCATGATAGTTTTCAGTACGAGGGGACAAAATAAGGGGTTTCAGTGAGCTTCCATCTTAGAACCCTGGGGTACTGTTGTTGCATGGATTATTAGATATTTTACTTGTGAAGGTCAACTCACCACTGTGGTAGGACCAGCATTCCGCATGTTGACACATTTGCGGCATGGGAAGGAAAACCCTACTCTAAGGGTTAATTTTCCTCATTTCTTGAATGATTCTATTAATTCTTCAATAGAGAGATACAAAATTGGTTTGGGGCCATTAAAACACTATGGGTTAATTCAATTGATTTGTAAATATCATTTCTGCAAGAAACCTAAAAGAAAATGGGAAATTTTTTTGGGGAAGTTTGATATGCCTACATTAGGAAGGAAGTAAGAATTAGGAGAATCTTCAAAAAAAGTTGCTTCACCTTTTGGAGAAACTTCCCCCAAAGACCCTAAGGCTCTTGAACCCCAAATTCCCACCATAGTTGGTGAGGAAGTGTCAGAATTTAGAAATAATGAGTTTGAAACTCTGGCCCAAATAGAAGATGTAGATATAATGAGTCCAAATGTGGATACTCACCCTATTAAGAAGAGGAAAAGAAGAACTATTCTTCTAAATGATCCAACTATTTTAAATTATCAGGATACTCCTCCTTTGAGGAGGAGTAAAATATTATCCTCAAGATCTGCAGAAACCCCAACACAGAGTAAAGAAAATAGGTCAAAATCTAAAAATCAAAAGACAAACTTGGAAACTAAGGAGTCAATTCACCAATCCTCAGAAAAAGAATATCTATTGAAGAAGTACATTTTCACTTGGTGTCTGAAGAAGAAGCTATAGAACAAGAAAAAAAGGAAATAGAAAGGGGACAATCTCCACTTCCTATGTAGATTGATGACAGTATGTTAGGAAAATTGTCTCTAGTTATTAATAAAGCTGTTGAAAGTGTTGAAACTAAAAATATTAACATAGAATTGGAAAAATTGAAATTAGAGATAGAAGAGTTAAGAAGTCAGCTACATGAAAATAAGGAAAAGATGGAATTACAACAAGAGGAAATAATAGTGTATAAAACTGTAATAAATGAAAGGAATGAAGAAATTCAGGATTTAAAGTTGGAAATGCAGGGAAAAGATATATCTATTAGTGAGCTGCAAATACAAATTCAAAATTGTAATAATGAAAATAGGATACACAGGGATGGATTAAATAAAGAAATTCAAAATTTAAAAGGAAATTGTATGCTCACGTTTTCAGCCTTTGAAGAGGAAAAGAAAAGATAGAAAGAAGAATTAAATACTTCTCTTAGTAAGATTGTAGAATTAGAACAGGACTTGCAGGAAAGCACAAGTAAACCAAAGATGGAATCCAAAGAAGTTCAAACCGAGCCAACGGTAACTAAATGGTTCCAAATTCAGATTCCTCCATTATTAATGAAATGGATGGAATAGTGCTATTTCCTAAGAAATGTACAAGTTGAGAATAACAGGCTGAAAATGGAAATGGTGTTATTAAGAGAAGCATTTCATAAAGCTTATAAGGGAAAACAGGATGCATGTTGAATAGCTGAATTTCTTTTATCCTATAAGAGACCATCCAGATTGTATTCCATGTTTTTGAATGAACAATGTTTTAGATGGAAATTTCTTATAATTTACAATGATCAACCTTATGAACCTAATGATAAAGAATTTGTTAAAACATTTGTAGACTCAAAGCCTAAGGAGCAAGATATGCTCTGTGAATTCTTTACCCATGATCTTTTGTTAGAAAAGCATATTGATTTCTTTGTTAATCTTTTTGTGGGGGAAGTGCAATTAAGATCTCTATTGTCTACTATGCAGAATCAAATCCATTGGAAAGAACGTAATAAAGAATATGTTCAAGCAGAGAAAAGTATAGGACTTCAAATGAGATCTCCAAATAGTAGACCAACAACTTTTAAAAAGACATTTGTAGCTCTTTTGTTGGATGAGAAAATGGAGGAAAGATATGATGACAGCCTCCGAGTTTTCTATAATCATTTCATAGAACAAGGACAAAAATTGGTTGGAAAGGCTTGGCATGCATGTGAAGAGAGATACACTCATTGCCTATATATCTAAAGAAAAGAGAAGTGATCTCTCCTCTTGGTCTTAGATGGTCCTTTAGAAGAGTAGATGCCTTGGCCAAAATTTTAGGAGATCTCAAAACAAAATGGATAGGAATGAGGTACATACCTCCTTTATTGCTATATCCAGCCCTTGCTTTTCATATCAATATAGATCAGAATGACAAAATTTTCAATGAATGGAAACGAGGAGTTTCTTTTCATGGAGGTTTCCACAATTCCCCTATAAACTTTGATGTCACAACAAAAGATTTGTATGATATCAATGCAAAATATGAAGGGAGTAGAGAGCATAATTATAATCAGGGGGTAGGAGGACCTACCAAGAACTAGGAAGGGGAGGAAATGATGAGGTAAAAATAACCTCATCATGATAATACCATAAAGACCCGGTTCATACATGCAAATATCTATCCTTTGCCAATTAATTAAATTTTAGGAGAAATAATTGCTTAATTTTAGTGAGAACTTGTATAAACTTTATTTCTTTTGATTTCTTAAACTAATTTGCCAATACAAATTTAATGGGTTGTTTTAAGTGTTTTGTAGATAATAATTGGTCAATCAAAGTTACAGATTGAAGCATCCAACTGGCACGTGCTCCAAAATAGTTAGAGATATATGCTCCGGAACTTCAGGGTGATGGACTGAAGATGGAGTTGTTCTTAAAGTTGTTATTTCTGTTATCCTTTGAATTAAAGACTTTATGGCTTGACTTGAGCCTCTTAAATACTATGTAATGGGATTAAAGATATATGATTTATTCATAGATCTGTTTAGATATTTTCAATGGTTATCCATACCATTTGAAATATAGCATGTAGTTACAGTTTTCTGTATAAAAGACACGATCTCTAGAAGTAAGATATATAGTGAAAAGTAATGTTATACTATTAGAATGTTTCCAAGGTTTATGAATAAAGAGATTGTTATCCAAAATTATGAGTTATGAGTTATGGATGATAACTATGATTGATAGAAGTGTTCCTAAAATAGCTGTGAATGTGAGCTGAGAATGAATGTGTTGACCCACAAGCTGGCCACTCGACGAGAGTAGATAAGTGTTCTCTTTTATTATACTGTTGTTTTGTAGAGAGTTATTTAAATTTACTGTTATGAAATTTTAGCTCTGAAGTATTTGTTATCTTTTCACTTCCATAGTTTTTGCTATTCACTGTTAGAATTTTTAATGTTAAGAAAATGTTTTATGGATTGCTATAAGCTTTTTTGCGTTTATAATTTTTTAGCTTCTTAGTTTAGTCATTTCTATGCTTTTTAATTTAGTTATTATGCTTTCTAAATTAGTATACTTATGCCTATAGTTTAAGCATTTTCTGTTTTCTTACAAATAGATTACTTTACAGTTTGATAGTTAAACAGTTTGAAGTTAGAATTAATATTAAGTTGTTCTTAAAAGTTAGGAAACCTGAGAGAGATACTCTAGACCTCTTCTATTGCAGATTGCCTTGAACACTACTCGGTCGACAAATTGAATATTATATTCTAAAGTAATGGGACCTAACGACAACCTTTCAAGAATTTCTTCATGGTCTAGCAAGCTTCTATAGGAATTTTATCAAAAAAATAGTGGGATATGTGCATCAATCATAGAAAATATGAAAATTGTGAAGGGAGAGTTTTAGTGGAAAGATATAGGAGAGAATAGTTTTTAGTTGTTAATAAAAAGGATGATTGAATGGTCAATATTGGCATTTCTAGATTTTAGCAAAGTATTCCAAGTAGATTGTGATGCTAGTGGTAGTGAAATTAAAGAGTTTTAATTCAATAAGGTAGACTCGTTGCCTACTTGAGTGATAATCTCAATGAAGCAAAGAGAAAATACTTAGTATATGACCAAGAATTATATTCTATTTTTTGAATCTTGAAGTGCAAGTATTACTTGTTGCCAAAGGAGATTGTGCTTTATATCTAGATCACCATGTCTTGAAATACATCACCAATCAAGGTAATATGTGATGTCCTCGAAATTGCAACACTAAAGTATAAAAATAACCAAGCATTGAAATGCAAATAAATAAATAAAATAAATAACAAAATGCATATTAAAAATAAGAAATAAGTATTAGTAATTTAATACTATTATAATTAAAATTATCATAATATAATATTATAAATTGTTCTCCCTTGAAAGAAAAACAAGAATGATATAAAAGAAGATTTGATTTTATTCCTAGTTCATCATGCTATGATATACACATGCAATGATAAATTTTTGTATGGTACAAAGACCAACAATTTTCTAAGTGTTCTATTTTGCAAAAAGGAACAAAAAATATTTGTTTTATATGGTGTGATTTGTAATAGAAGACTAATGATTTCACAAGAGACAAAATAGTAATTAATTGGGTTGCAATCAACATTCATTATCATGTAATTAGTGAATGAGACAAAAGTAAATAAGACAAAATCATATGAGACAATTTGCTAGAGGACATAGCATTCATTAAGGCAACAATTTCTAATTGCTAAGAGTTGCGATTTATTTTAGAGAGAAGTGTCTACTTTTGAGGAGGTATATCCTTTGGGAAGGGTGATAGACTTTGTGGAAGGGACAATGTTCAAGGTTACAAAAAGTCACATCTATTCACCAAAGAATCATCCTTTGAAAAGGCATAGGTGGGAGTTGATAGAATCATTTGGAGGGAGGAATGGAAGGATATATTTTTGAGTATAACAAAGATATATTAATATGAAAGGAATAGAATGGAAATAAATCATAAATCTAGAAAAGTAATAGATAGGAATGAAGGAATGGAATAAGATTTGGATCAACATATTTTCAAGAAGAGAAATAAATTATTGGAGTATGGATAGAACAATAGATTGGGAATAAGACATGAATTATAAGATATCTTTGGATTAAGTATCATTGGAAGAATATATTTGGACAATAAGTTTAAATATAATTATAAACATATATACCTATATATGCTATATATATATACATTTGATCATATGAAGTAATTATTAGAAGATTGAAAGTAATTAGAAATATATATATATATAGATATACATGATTATACAATAATGATGTTTGCAACAATTATTGAGCCTTATAGGTAATTATGGTTCTTTAATATGGATAGGGATAATGAATTCGTATTTATTTGATTTGCACTGACAATATCTTCTGAGTGTTGAGAACAAATTGGACAACAAGGAAATTGGAGTACATCCAACATAATTATCTGCACTCAACAAACATCAACAACCATCAATATATTTGCATCTCAAAATATAGTAGTTTATATTTTAGCGAAGCATTGTGTATGAACTATAATGTATATTGTGGATGCTGATATGTTATTTAATCTCTATGGAATTGGATAAGGTGACATGTATAAGGAATGCAGATACAAGTTTATCCACTAAGTAGACCACCCATAATGGATGATTGAAGTATCTACCATTTGTGGGACAAGGGGGTTTCCTATCCACTCTTGGGATTTGATGGGAAAACTTTGGGAAAAATTATCATGTTTCCCATTCAATCCCTATTATGATTAAACTCCCATTTTACTTATTCCTCTATAATTAATCATGGGAAGAAGAGATAGAAGTACAAGGGGGATAACAGTTATGAGATTTCATACTAAGTAGACCACCCATAATGGATGACTGAAGTGTCTACCATTTGTGGGCTAGGGGGGTTGTTTATCTGCCCTTGGGATTAGAAAGAGGAAATAATCTAGGCATCTTATTGTAGCTTCATCTTTGATCTTCCCAATGGTTGATTATTAGAGTGGATAATAATTTTTAATCTGTATTGATAACTTTCTTATCCATTTTAAAGATCAATGAAATTTACATTTGTCGACTAATTTAATGGATGTTGCAAATATTACAAATGATCAATTAATTGTTTGTGAATTAATGGTTAACGTTATTGCAGGGTTAAAAATAGAGTTTTTTGGAAGTTTTAATTTAAGATATACTTCTTACTCTTCCATTGAAATTATGATTTAGGCAAAAATATAAAGTATATCCAAGAAGGGGACATTACATTTGGTATCATAGCCTTAATTGGGTACTAGCCTATAGACAAACTTATGTGTATTCATGTGAATAATTTGTGACTTACGTGTACTCATGTGTATACTTCACGACTTACATGTATTCATGTGTATATTTTGCGACTTACGTGTATCCATGAGTATACTTTGTGACTTACATGTATTCAAATGTATACTTTGCAACTTACATGTGTTCAAGTGAATACTTTGTTACTTATGTGTACTCATGTGTATACTTCGTGACCTGCATGTATTCATGTGTATACTTTGTGACTTGTGTATCCATGAGTATACTTTGTGACTTGTGTGTATTGAAGTGTATACTTTACAACTTATGTGTATTCATGTGAATTCTTTGTGACTTACATGTACTCATGTGTATACTTCATGACTCATGTGCACGTTCATGCAACTTATGTGTATTCATGTATATATTTTACGAATTACATGTATTCATGTGTATACTTTGTGACTTATGTGTATTCATGTGTATACTTTGTGACTTTGTGCATTCACCTGTATACTTTGTGACCTCATGTATTCATGTGTATACTTTATTACCTACATGTGTTCATGTGACTTATGTGTATACTTTGCGACTTACATGTATTCATTGTACATATACCTTGTGATTGACATGTATTCATGATTTGTGCATGATTTGTGTCTTATGTGTAATTATGTGTATTGCATATATCTAGGTTCTTTCATCATGTCAAATATGTCTTGAAATAAAGATTACTTCATGTGTATTATGATTACTTTATGCTTTTAAAAATTATGAAAATGTTGTCTATCAAAATGCTTCTAGGTTAAGAAGTACTAACAAATTATCTTATCTAAAATGTAATAATTGTAACTATTGAAGAAAAGGTGTGTCTCCCTCAAACTTGTGATATAAAGGGGAGATCATTTCATCCATGCCATCATTTGAAGAATACAATTAAGAATAAAACCTTAGGTAATTTTGCAAGCTCGACTTGAATTAGGTTCTCAAGAATAGTGATGATGGGTTAAAGGACATAACTCCAAATGTGAAAAGCTATTACCCTTCAAATATGAAAGACTAGGACTCCCTCAACAATAAGATATAAAAATGGGAATCATCTCCTTGTAGAGAAACCATCAAGAGGGAATAAATCTATCAATCAACTTGGAAGTAAATTATTATTCTCAAAAGATAGCCATAAAGGGTGGTGATTCATTTTCTATGAAAGATGATGACTTAATTCATTGTGAAGAGTGGTGACTCCTTCAAGAAAGGGAAATAAAAGATAATTCAATTCATTAAATAAGCAATAATCACTCATCTATCCTTCAAGAACTCAAACGTTCAACATATCACAAAGTTTTCCCAAGGAAGGAATAATCCATCATAGCCACTTGACATAGTTAATGATAAGCCTAATGGTATAACTTAATTTTCAATAGAAATCCACATGCTACCATCACTAGTTGTCACAAAAACTTAGGCATCAATAAAAATACAAAATATGGATTAAGATTATCTCACTTTCAAACTTTGAGATATAAGTGCATTGAAATATCATCTTGACCTAAAATGGTCTAACCCTTAAAATCCAAAATAATAACATTCAAGGTCCACAAAAGGATTCCAAAACAATCTACAATGATCTACTCATAACACCCAATCGATTAGTCATAGAGTAATTTTTTATGAGCATGCCTAGTTGGAAATAAAAATACTAATGAAAACCCAAATTCAACCTAACTCTAATATGCCAAAGTGAAATTTTGAGAGAATGTAACAAAGACAACTCAACCCTTTAGAAACCTACAAATTTAGACTCTCAAGAGATCTTAAGAGAAATGTTAGAAATTTATCGTACAATATATTCATCAAGCTTCCTGAAGGAGGAACACAATTAAGAGTCTAGTTTGTTTTTAACAAGATTATAATTACAAATCCAATCCATATAAGTGAAATTCATGGATCTACCTTGTAATTTACAAATTGATCTAGAGTAGATCATCTCATCTAGGAGTCTTCTTCTCCTAAGTCCCTTTCTTGATCAAAATAACCCCACCATTCATGATTAAAGATCAAGGAAATCAGTATTATGCATGTAGGTACCTTGGATAAATTTGATACAAAGAAAGTTACATAAACCTATACTAATTATGGGCCCATAGCCCATAAATCCAAGGATCATTCTCACCTTTCAAACTTTGGGACAAATTGATATTGTTTAAAAAGGTAATGTGAAATAAAACATACTTTATTTAATGGAAATTGTGCTCTCACATTTTATTGAATAACCTGTGGTAAAGGATAACTCATCTCATTATCAAAAGATCCCAAATAAACAACCAGACATATTGAATCACTTAATCTCAAGACCTCAAGAATATCCCTTAATTTTTTAGTGAATCTTCAGTTGAATGTTGGAACCAACTCGTCATCTTCATTCTCAATGCTCATAAAATTTTGGATCATGGAACTAGCATTAATTCTTTCACTGAATTGCTCTATGAACACTGCTTTGAACTCACTCCAAGAATAAACAAAGAAGGTTGGTAAGTCAAAGAACCAGTCCCTTACATCTCCTTTCAAAGATTGAAATAGTAATCCATTAAATTGTTGAATTATTGCCGATGCTTATTTGTTGATTCATACTTTGTACCACTGAATTTTGGTAACTTATCTCTGATTTTAGGTGGAATAATATTTGGGTAATCATTAATTCCACTTAAATTGATGGCTCTATATCTTTCAAAGCTAAAACTTCTCTTACAACATGACTGAAGCTGATTACAAAACATGATTGTACTAGAAAGCATACAAAGATGCATATATTGATGATATACTTTCTTACACCTTTATAAACTCTTTCTTATCAACTTTGCAATTTCACAAGGTAATTCAAACTTCATTTACCACATAATCTTAAGCTTTTATAAATGCAAATTTATATCTAAATTTTCTTAAGACTTTCTTGATGGGAAAAGTTTAAAGATAAACATATTTCTTCACCATAATACATAAACTTCCAATTGCACCTTAGAAGTATGTAAAACTACTACTACCATTTCCCTTTCTTAATGTTTATCCACTTAATAGGGAACCAAATTTCTTTCAAACATGAAGACTTCTCATAAAATTCATTCAAACATAGTAATACTTTCTTTAAATTTATGAGAATACCTAGAAACTTGGAGCAGTTGCTAACCTTTCTTCTTGACTGAATTTTTTTGTAGATATGATATTTTCTTCAAATCTTTAGTAGGTTCTATGGAAAAATTCACCACTTCTCTTTATAGAGGACTAAACTTTAAGCAATATGAAGCTCCTTGAAAGATAAATTTCATTCTGGGTCTTCTCCCACAATAGAGTCACACCTAAATTCTTTGAAATTTGCTGCAACAAACACTTCTAGGTTTGAAAATTTCTCACTATTTGAACCAAATATTCAGATTCACCAAATTGTTATGACTCTGTGAAATATCAGTTTGAAACTAGAGATTCAAAGTTATTCCCTAGTAGAGTCACCATTTCTATTGGTGATTTTTCTAGTAGAACCTTGAATTTCTCCAAATGGTAGCCAACCCTTATGGTTAAGAAACTTCAAGGTTAGTGGCCAACATGAGTAAAGGATTTTAAAGTCTTTACTCCTACACTTCAAGCTCTGTGAGACCTAGTAGGGTGTTCCTTGTTGTGTTGAAATGAGGTATATCTAGTTGGTAACACATTCATACACGAATTTATTCCTACTTATTGCAAATAAATACACTTCACTGAATATTTCACAAACCTTTTGAGCAAATGATTATCTATTTGCTAGGAATAAGGGGTATTTCAAACCCATACATTATAATTGAAAATATTTTTAAATGAATGTTGTTTGTATTTTAAATCTATGGTCGGGTATACCAGTAGCTCATTTTTATTCAAGGTTATCTCACAAATGGATCAGTGCTTCATCAATTGTGACAATGGAGTCAAATATGCAAGAACCAGTAATATATAAGCTATTTAATTCATAAATTGGTGGACTATTTTCATAATACTTTGTAGTATGAAAAATCATAATGCTTGAAACAATAACTTCTTACCAAATCCTATGCAATTCCTTACAAATCTATAACCATCTTCAAGTGTTTAATCAACTCTTTGAGTTAAAGCTAAAAAAAAATCATACATTCAATGGAACAATTGATGAAAAATGAGAACATCATTAATATTTTCATTTATAACTTGTAAGAAAGATACATAAGAGAGTATTTTTTTTTTTTCTGAACTAAGATTTGTTTCGATATCAATAGCTTCTATAAAACCAATTTAAGACTATTACATACATGACTCATACCCAAGACAATCTACTATTCTATTCATCCATATTATCTACCAAAATGCCTTTTCTGAACTTAGCTCTTCACCTAGACCATTTTGAGACCTAAAAAATCAAACCCATGTAATGAGCCCTGAGATCCCTTTTTATAGAACAAGGGAGCAACAAGCATCAGGCTCAATTACACTTACATTTCATTTCATTTGAAGATCATTTGCACCAAAATTTGAGACGTTCCTCAGTTAGTTACATGTAATCATTGTGGAAAATGGAAGAGTAAAAGACCAAACTCCATATCCTTTGAATGAAGACATGCCAACTCCTCAAAAGGAAAAATTTGTTGTTGGAGTAGCATCACCTTGTCCCTATTGAACAAAGAAGATTCTCCATTTGTAGCCCAAGAAAAAAATTGTATACTTCCTAGGAAAAGTATACTTGTCATTAAAGTTAGGAAGTCTAGAACTTCTCCAACACACTAGCCTAAAAATTTCCACATCAGCACTAAAAACAAAAATACCACAAATATGTTGAAAAGGACGATCCTGACAAGGTGGCTATGGTGTCATCAAAAACAAGAATGGGGAAAAAACATCACTCTAAGTCATCAAAATCAAAGTATGCTAGCCCACGTCTTGTTCGTGGTGGAACTAGAGGGAACATCACCACTTCCTCATCAAAGTCTTCAGAAGGTACAAAGGAAAGGGAATAAGAGTTACACTCTAAATCAGTGTCACCTCCACCATCTGAAGGGCTATCATAAACCTTAACAAGAGAATTACTTTTCCCCAAATAGGCCTTACGGTACTTTCACATCTTCTTTTCATTTTTATTATATTCAACCAACTCCTTCCCTTTAAACTTGACGAGTTCTTCTGAAACGGTCTAGCTTCTCAGGCGATAATTGCTCCTTACACTATATTTCTTGAATTTCATGCATTCCCTTCTACCCTTTGGTGTCTCAGGAGCTCCCTTTGTCTCAATCTCGTCCTCAGGATAATTTTCCTTAGATTCTAGCAAACTCAATCTCCTGGACCTCTGGATTGGCTTGAGAGACTCACTTGCCTTACTCATATTCTCAATAACCAAAAAAAGAAGACTCAGAAAACTATCACCAATTTTGCTCTTGGACTAAACTCAATTGTATGTCTATGAATGAAAATTCTGAATGAAAATAATGGCCATTGGTCCTCATTATATCAATCCATGCAAGTGTGACAACCTTTAAAATCTCAACCATTGATCATGTTTTTAAAAATAAATCAATGGATAATTATCACCAGTGTAACCAATCATGATAAAGCTTAATTGTGTGTTATTAATACATTTTCCTAATCAGAAAAGCCCCAAGTAGATATGCATCCACTTTGTACACATATTTTGACCACATACTTAACATCAATTAAAATTTGTCATGCCATGGTTACCCACTCACCTATGGGAATTAATACACTTGTATTTCTTATAGCAAAATAGTGGGGAGTGATCTTGATTCAATCTTAGAATATCAGTTTGCACCCTACCTTGCTTTATTTTCATCTTCCCACATGTATCAATAACTGTCAGAATTGTCGACTAAAATCCCAAACATGTGCCTTAAAGAATAATCTAAAAAATGGCACCATTTTTATCACAGTGCTATCTCAACTAAATTTAGTAGCATTCCAACTCTACTAAAGTCCATCGAAGCCTTTAGAATTTCCACATGGCACTTTCCCACTTTCCCGCTAAAAAACATGGGACACAAGTTGTCCCCTCACACGATGGCAAGGAGCGGTTAGGATTGACCCACGTCACCCACCATCGACCATCAATCTCCTTTCTTATGAAGCAATTGTCATCTTCAAAGCCTGGCGGGTTCCACAAAATGTGACAGATGTCGCCTTGCCCGCTAGACCATGTGGTCATCTCTCCTTGATGCACAAAAAAAATGGGCATGCAGGGAACTGTCCTAATGATAACACATGTTGTGGTGTCTATCATTGATATTTCTCTAAGCTATGTCTGCTAGCCTTTTGGAAACACTAGTCCCACCCCTAGACATGACATGTGGCCATCGCCCACTAGCTCATGTGTTTTAAAGTAATATGAAATGAACCAACACGGGTGCACAGGGAGTGGTCAAGATGTGGCTACGTTACTTAATGTCATTCATTGATCTTATTCTAATGGTGCCAGATGTAGATGCATAAAAATGTCCTCTTAATCATTTTTATCCGTTGCATATTTTAATTGATTATCTACATAATCATATCTCCATAAAACCATTAAAATATTATAAGCATTTATTTATAACCATAATCCATTTACATAATCATTTAGTCATTTATCCATTATTTATCCATTTGCATATTTCATTATCCCATTTCATAAATATTTATCCATTTCATAAATAATAAATTCATCCATTTCATTAATCTTTAATCTATAATCGCTTAAATACATTACACATGCATAATAATTATACTCATACATTAAATATTTCCATTCATCATCATATTCATATGCATATCTTTTATAAATCCATTAATTCATCCATTTGCATAAATCATTTCACTTTGACCATTTGCATGATTATCCATTTGCATTAATCATTAAAATGCATTCATATATTTCATTAAATAATTTAAAATTCATAAATCAACTTCCATGGAATTAGCTCAAAATTGCACATTTTGAACTTCCAAACAAAATCATGGCATAAATCACTCGACTCATTTCTCATTTCTCATTTTCACATTATGCATTCATCTATAAAAACCTCCTCCTTCTCGCTTTTTGGGATACACATTTTTATTTCAAAGTTCAATTTTCAATCTCTCTTCCACTCATCATAGCTTCTTATTGCACTTGTGCTCATAAAAATCTGAGAGCATCAATTGCATAAATCAAGAATCATGGTGAAATAGGAAAAAAATGGAGCTTCTTTTCCTTTGAATGCATTTATTTTAGTTTTGTGTAGTTTAGTTTGCATTTTGCATTTGTATTCATTTGGAAAGGATTTATTGATGATATGCTGAAATTTTGATTTGAATTTATAGATTAAATCATTCACTTTTTCAGTTTTCAGCATAAACAAAATGGTGAACCTGACGTCTCTTGATCTAATCATACATTTTTACAAGTTTTTGTTCTAAAAATTTGTGTTTGGCTAACCCGTTTTTGTCAAGTTTTGCAAGTGGATTGTTAAAGTGATTGCAGGTTTTAAATTTTGGATCACACGTCATATTTTGCAGTCTAATTTTTGAACAAAGATGGCGTTGAATGCACTACTCTTAAAATAATGTTCTTTCACTATTTGGCTTCATAACATTCGATTAAATCTTCTAATTTAGATTTTTACTTTTATAGATTAAAATTTCTAATTTAGATTTTTTACTTTTTTAGATTAAAAATTTCTAATTTAGATTTCACATTTTTTTAGATTAAAAATTCTAATTTAGATTTTTTTTAGATTAGATTAAGATTCTAATTTAGATTTGTTTTTTAAATTAGAATAAAATTCTAATTTAGATTTACTTTTTAGATTAGATTAAAATTCTAATTTAGATTTGCTTTTTAGATTAGATTAAAATTCTAATTTAGATTTTTTGTTTATGCAATCTATTCAGTTGTATAAGGTCATCTTAATCATATTTTATCAGACTTCATCTTTTTCATATCACATTTTTTTGTGCAAGTTTACTTGTTGTTTTCTAATTTGGTGGCTTGTAGGTGCATCTAAGGAGCTAGAACAACATCAGGATCAATCATACACAACAGATTGGAAGCAAAAAATTTAGGTGCATTCCTTCTATTCTTTCGGTTCTCATTAATCTTGTTTGTCACACATTTGGATTTGGGCTCTTAAAACAAATCTTTTCTTCAATTACATATCAAAAATTGGGTCTAAAATTAACCATTGTCTTCCATCACATCTTCATTTGGGATCTAAAAAGAATGAGTGCTTCCATTTTTTTCTTCCACACATTTCATTTCTAAGGGAAATTAACAACTATGAGTGTGAATCAAGTACATGTGTGCTTTCACACCTCACTTGGTTCACTTTTGTCATACCATTCTTAGGAGGCCTACTTGGAGCACACACCCCTCCAAGGGATGCCCTCAATTGAAGTGTGAATATAAATACACACTTCTTTGGGAGTTAAAATATTGTCACTCTTGGCTAAGCCCCAAAGAACTTTATACCTTTGGGAAGTGAAGGTGAAGGGTAGGTTACCCCTTTCTCTTGACTGTGTGGCAATATTTTTCTTTCAAATTATCCCTAATAAACCTCGTGCATCCTAGCTTGATACCTAATTGGCCATACCCACTTGACTAGTTCTAGGACTTTTTGATGTGTCTTCTTCAAGTGTGCTTAATCATCACATTCATAATTTCAAATGTAAACTTGCTTATGTGTCTTGTGTGTGTAATTCATGTGTGTACATGTGTAATCATTTATTTGTAAATTGCCATATCAAGCTATAAACACCAACACACAAACATATCATTCTAATCATCCTAATCATTCTATTTCTAATCATGTTCCAATTAATTTCATCCTAATCAATCAAAGCCATTCAATCTAATAATTCCACATCATCATCATCACCCTAATCCTAGTCAAGAATTTTCTAAAATGGTCTTAATCCTTAACAATCCTAGTCACAAGCCCAAGGTCATACATCAAGGAGCCCCTTCACCTAATCATGAAGATAATCCAAAACCATATATCCTCTGAGGTGGGCCAAACTTTTCTCCTAGTGATGATGAGAAATTTGTAGAAATCTTAGGTCATCTTGACGATACTATTGACAAGGAAAATACCACCTTAAGTTTGGAATCATACACCACTCCATATACTAGTCCTACATCACCATCTATTAAAATTCCTATCTCAAAGAATACTAGTCCTACACCAACACCATCATCCAACTTCACAAGCTCTAATCCATCAACCAAAGAATCCTTTGATGATTTTCTCCAAAGACGTCGGAATAGACCATGCCCATGTCAAGCACCCATTAATGATCTTACCAAAGAGCCTTTGAATGGCATTCCTATTCCTCCAACTCCATCATGTGGTCCACAACCTATTGATCTTATATTTCTAAGTCAAAGTCCATCATTCCCTTATGTTGTTGATCACAAAGAACATACCAAGCCTCTTTTAGAGCCTTCCAACCTCCTATCCATTATCCAACATTCATCCCCCATTATCCTCCTTTAATCCAAACCTTTTGTAATGCCCCACCATGCAACCCTATGGGAAGTTGCAATTTACTACTCAAACGTACAATTTTTTTTGTGTTTAAGTACAAATAACAAGAAAGTTCACTACCCAAATGTGCTAACAACCCCTAAGGTTATGAGACTGAGTTTACTTAAACCCAAACAAGAAACATGAATTGAAACCATAACATTTAATTACTTAACAAATTAAATACACATACATTCCATACATGATAAAATTACTTCAAAGACGTAAGAGATACCACATGTTTGCACTAACAATAATTTTCAATACGATTACAACTCTCATTCCCCGAATGAGGTAAATCCAATAAACATGGTTACAAATTACATCTTCCACCTCGATAAAAATGAGGGGTAATAAAATTACAATGACAAGTGAAATGAATAAAGCATGAAAAGTAGCTAGATCCCACAAGCTCTCCAACTAGAAATCTCGTCCACATGAACAAAAGGACGACTCAACGGATTAAGGTGTACGTTCCACCCAACCATGTGATACTCGAAGGCTCACCCCCCATGCTAGGAGATAGTAACCAGGATTCCTAAACAAGACCATCTACCTCTAGACATAGGCTACTCAAAACTAAACTGAATTAAATACAAGTACAACATCACATAACTCAATGGTTACAATGCTTCCAGAGTTAAATAATCAATTGTATCACTAATACAAACATACTGCTGACTTAAGAGAAGTGCCATCACAATGTGACATGGGATATCCTAGTAAGTCTTCCTAGGTCCTGGACCCCATCTCGAGATATCTTGGAAACCTCTAACAACTCATGACCCCTCATGCAAACTAATGCAGAATCAATTATCTCTCGTAGAGATGAGATAACAATCTTGCCATTCCAGGCCTTCTCGTCTCATCCCAAGTCTATACAAGCTCTTGTGTCCATGAGCGAGGAAAAATTAATCTTGTTAAGTGTTTGATGCAACCTAACCTCTAATAAGTTTATTTAAGTTATCATTGAATGAACTAACTTACATAGAGTTTCCCTAACACCACTTTGTGTGTTGGCCCTCATTGCAAGCCACTTCTCTAAGACAACACGTGGAACAACTCCACACCCAAGGGTACACAAATGTGACCTAAGGAGAATGACTCCCTATCCACGACATATAGTCCACACAACATGTTCATGATAACTGGGTAAATAACTAGATCCAACAAGACGCACTACCCAAGGAAAAACAAAGGTTGACTACAAATTATGACAATCCCTGAAATTAAAAGAAACCCCAATCTGGAAGACTTACATAACATAAGACTCAATTTTCCCAACATCACGAAAGAGGGATATTTCATAACGGAAGGATAAAATAGGCAAGTCATTATCCTACTTTAGGATTTCCTAAATCCAAACAAGGCGATAACATATTGCACGCAATCAAGTACAATAATTCTCATTAGTTGCAACTACTCAAAGTAATTAAAATTACAATTGCAATATCAAGGGACTTAACTAATACTTTATCTCCCTATTTCTCCAATTACACATAATAATAAAAGTCAACTTATTAAATAAAAGCATTTGCTATAAAGTCAATTTTATTTCAACTATGATAATGAAATAATCATTTTAAAATTCCTATTTTAAATATTTAAATATATGACTCAAAAAAAATATTATTTTATAATCTAACTAATTAAAATTAATTCCTTAATATTTAACATATATATATTATTATTATTATTTATTATGATATATATAACATATATATTTAAATATTAATAATAAAATATTTATTTAAATTATAATATATTATATATATACATAATATATACATATTATATATATATAATATATATAAATATTAGAATATATAATATATAGTATATATAATATATAATAATATTAATAATTAAAAAAACAAAAAAATAAATAAATAAAAAGAACTTCCCCTGGCCCCATAGGCCCCCAAAGGGGAGAGTGGATGTAGCCATAGGTTGCACCCAGCCTCCCCTTTGGAGGTCAGCGCTTTCTGTGGCAGTGCCTTCCCCACGGCTGTGGGGACCGCTGCCACAATAGCGCCCCTCCATGGGCGTGGCTATGTGTAGCATGGTTGCGCCTCCCCTAAATAATTTTTTGTTTATTTTTTTAATTTTTTTTTTATAATATTTTCAATAAAAAAATAGAATAGTCCCCTGTTCATTTGCACAGAAAAATTTCTTGTGTATAAATTTTTTAAAACAACATTCCTAGAATCTTTAAAATATATTTATATATATGTTTGTAAATATATATATATAAAGAATATATATATATATATATATATACAGATATATGTATAAATATATACCTAAAATTTCCATTTACAGCCAAATTGTGCAACTTCTCAATAGAATTTTTGCAATAAAATTAATTTATCAACACAATTTCTTGGTTTAAATTTCCAATTTGATATGAACTATTTCAAATCCAAAGTAGAGGTTTTTATATTTCATTTTGTTTCTTTCATTTTCTATTGTTGAAATTGAAGATTTCTGGTTGCAAGTTTTGATTTTCAACTAACATTCTAACTTATTTTCAAGATTTAAACATGGTTTTCAAAAAAAATTCCAAGCAAGTTTCCAAATTGACAATGCAATTTTCTAAAACAATAAGCAAGGAAAACCTATGATCTGCAGCTTGAAGGAGAGTTTGAAGAAGATAGTTGAGCTTCCTTGCAAGAAGATTTTCCAAAGCTTTTTCCAAATCCTCACCCAAAATCCAAAATGCATTAACAAATCATGAAGAACTCTACTTCCTTTTTTTTCCTCACATCCAAATTTTAAGAATAAAAAGCCTTCTCTATTTTTTCCCCAAATTTGGTCAAATACCCTAAAATATCCTATCCACCATAGTTATTGCAAATTTGGAGATATTTGATTTTCTTTTTTAAAAAAATAAAAAATAAAAACCCAAAATTTCTTTCAACATGACTTTATTTCATTATTTCATTTTTCAAAATTTCTATTTCAAAAGAATTTAAATCCTTTTAAACATTTTCATTTCCAAAAGAATTTCATACATTTAAAAATTTCTTTTCACAAAAAGAATTTAAAACTTTTAAATTTTTTTCTTTTCAAAAAGAATCTAACACTTTTAATTCCAAGATGGATAACTTAATTCAATTACTCACAATTAATTTAATTAATCAATAAAATAAATATAATCCAAGATTATATTATTTTATTAATTAGATTAAATTAATTAATAAAATAACTAACATTTCTAACATTACAACTAGATATATTTAATCATCAATTTAACTACACAAGCCATTTATTTACCTTTAAAATTTGAAATTAAATAAAAACCAAGGTGAAAAGGGCAACATTAAAACAACTAAACCTGACTACAACTTGATAGCACACTATGACCAAGGTGATGAATTGGCATAGAAAACCTAGCTACTATCTCCCAATCGATTACCATTGGTCAATGGACACGCTCAAAATTGTGAAATCAGGTGGAGTCGATGTCCTATACCTATCAACCTACAAACAAAGAGTATATTGAACATGCATATATATGATATAATAAAACACACTGTGAAGAGGAAATCTCAGAATCATAGGGCGCTCGCAAGCGAGTGATACAATCCTATCCCCTTCACCAATATAGACTTTCTAACTAACGAGTCTAACATCAATAATATAATCAAAAGCATAAAGCATCTTTAATTAAATGTCTGCTAAGCTAATTCAAAATAGGCCATATTGATAACATCAAAGTAAAATTCCATCACATGAAAATATAACATACACATCGCTTGACAGTTTGCGATCAAATAGAACCAAGTACCAAGGTCAAAGTACTAGCATAACAAAGCATAACAAGAAAACACTGTATGATCAAAAGAGCCAAAATGGAGGGGTGCTACACCTTTGCATAAGTCCTTAGCTTCTTCCATCATACAATTAATCTACAAACATTTATGAGTCTAATTCTCATTTCCATGGTTTATTAGAGCACATATTCAAGGGATATTAGCCATGAAACTTGATGCTTGAGTCCTTCCTCCATCTTCCTAGCATGCATATACTACCTTCCATATTCATTTATCCCTATCCATATCCTATCTTCCATATTCCTCTTGCAATTTAAACTTGGGGGAAAGTTTCATCCATCTTATTATTCATTCCTCACATTTTCACCTTTGATCTTGACAAGGTTAAGGATCTTGTTGAACATCATATACCATATCCTTCACCTTATCCATATTCCATCATTCTATCTAAATACATCCTTTCTTCCATTCCTTGGTCTTGATAAGGAATAGGGGAAAAATACTTAGGCATTGTGTCCATATCTTATCTAGTTGATCTTGATCATCCTATTCATTATCCTTATCCTTACATTCTTCCATTCCATATCTCCTAGCTTATCAAAATCCATGTCCCATTTCCTTCCTTTTTTCTTAATGAGATTAGGGAAAAAATTACAAATGCATGCTTTGGATTTCCTTTCATATCCTTATGCATTACCATTCCATCGTAGTTCACATCCTTATCATTTATCCATAATTACACTACCCTAGGGTGGGCCATCATGTCCCTTTGCAATCTTGAATCTTATCATGCAAATCATATTTGAGCCTAGTTGTAAAACATTATCCAATCCTCATATCTTTTGTCAGTCAAACATCAACAATCATCAATCTTATCTTACTTAGAGGAATCAGTGATCCTAAGTACTTACCATCATCGTGCCTTATGGAATCAATCATTCCTGGCATCTTAATCAATCAACTATTATCATCTTTTGACAAAATATATGTTGCTTGTGTGACATGTTTTGCAGTGAATCTTTCATTTTGATCTATCATTTATCCATGGTTGCACTACCTCTAGTGTGGGGCATCTAGTTTCTTCAATCATTCATCTATCACATTGCATCTCATTCCATCTTTAAAACTTAAAAAAAAAATTAAAAATTAAAATGTCCTAAAAAAATCCAAAAAAAATGTAAAATGTCCAGAAAAAAAATCCCAAAAAGTCATAAAATGTCATAAAAAATCATAAAAATCCTAAAATGTCCTAAAAAAATCCTAAAAAATCCTAAAATGTCCTAAAAAAATCCATAAAAATCATAAAATGTCTTGAAAAAATCCCTACAAATCATAAAATGTCCTAAAAAAATACATAAAAATCATAAAATGTCCTAAAAAAATCCAAACATATAAAAAATTCCAAAAACCCCCAAAAAAATTAAAAATTCCAAAAACCAGTGACACTTTCAGATTGCCACATAGCTTTGAACTTTAACAAAATCAAAACATGCTACAATTGAAAATCAAGCAAACATTATACCATACCTATCAATCCCTCTTTCAAATCCAATCAAATGCATAAACTATAACAAGAATCAGTTCTACCATGAAGTGTGATGCTTAGTTGTTTGTCAGTCTTTGATTATTTTATGATTTTATCTTTGTTGGCATGTCTTTTAGCTTCTGGAGGATGTCTTGGACTAGAGAGGTGAGGATGAAGCATGTTCACTTGCTTGTTGTTTGTGGATTGTTTCTTATTCACATGATGACTCGTCTTAGGACATGGTTTTCTAAAACCATCGAAGACCTATGAGTCTACTATGGATGAGAGCATTCCTTGCCTGATAGTGTCTTCCATGCAATAAGTATTTAGGTCATCTAAGGTCCTTATACCTAGATGCTTATACTTCACTGCTAAATAAAAATGCAAATAGTATTTAGGTCATCTAGAATTTCATGTTATATAGACACTTATACTAATTTGCAACATAATAAGCTCTATGATGATAAAGCACTCTGTAAAGCACAAGAAGCTTCATCACCTCCATTTCCTGCATATCTCTTTTTCATCTATCATTTCTTCCATCATCCATTTCCTTCATCATTTCATTTTCTTCATGCTCCTTATTTCAAAGAATGATTAATTGGTTTATCTAACTAATACCTTTCTTTTAATCCAAATCAATCAATCCGCTCCTTGATCACTTACTCATTGTATCAATCATTATTTTGTTCTAGCATCAATCTCAATCAACTTAATGAGCTCAATCAGCTTAATTAGCTTATCAACCTGACTATATTGATCATTTACATCAATTGTTTAGTTACGTCCATTAACTGTGAATTTTCATCAAATGTACATCACTGCTTAATCACTCATGCAATATCAATTATCAAACTTTAGCCTCGTGATCTATCAAGAGATTAATCTTATCACAAGTTCAATCAATCTCTCTGTTGGTTTTTTTTTAAGAACCAAACTAATCTTCATAAATACATATGGATTTTTCCATCTCCAATTATCAGTAATTCCAAAGGGATTGGCCAATGAATGAATAGAGGTTTCTAAACTTCTATTCCTACTCTTTGGGCTTTGTAAAACCCGGGAGGGTGATCCCGCAATGTATACCTAAAGACTTTTCACAATTACAATCAAATACATTGTCAATAACAAATATCTCTCATGATACCACTCAATAATATACATCAAGTAAGTTGGAAGCTTACACATCAATGTTATATGTATCAAGTATGAGAGAGAAGACTTCGAACACAAAAAAAACAATAATAATATTCCCTTAATTTTAAAATCTTGACTGAGTAGTTAGTAAATCAACACTGTAAATGTAACACAAATACTCTGCATGAACCAGTGTCTTTATCCCAAGCACTGAGTCAATACCAATCTATATAACTTGATAACAATTTAGACAATAGCACCTATAACCCCAAGAAATATTGCATTACAACATTCCTCTATGACATTCATGATTATTACTTCTTACAAATATCCTAGCACATAGTTCTTATAAGTTATAAATCTCATACAAGCACTTTCATCAATTCATTGAATCAATAAGCAAGCATGAAACTAAAAATCCATCAGATAATGATAGAAACAAATGAAAGAAATCCTTGATTACTTTTAATCGTAACTCATAACACACATACAAGGAGAGATAATAACCATGAAACTGATATTACTTTGTATTATAAATGCTATATCATTATCAGTCTTACATGCATAAATATGAACTCCAAAAGAAACTTAAAACAAAGACTCTAAAACTTGCTTTGTATTATCTTGAAAAACTAACAATATTAAATTTAAATTTTTGAACTCTCATGCTACTGGTCCTGAATTCCTTCTTATAAAGATGAAGGAGCATACAACCCTCAAACCAAATAGCACACATGTCATGATCCCATTGGACTGCTTGCAACAATATTCCCCTTTTAGTTATACTTGAGTCTTTTGGTGGATCAAATGAACATGAGGAAAAATTAACCTCAACTCTTTGTGGAAAATAGGTCCCACCTCAAAAGACATTATTAGTTTGTTACAACAATTACAAGATATTCCCCTTGTCTTCAAAATGCCAATTGTGGGAGAATCAAAACAACAAAACTTACGAAGCAAGGAAAGGAAAGAAAAAAAGAGTCAAAATTTGTTAATCCACATTAGCACCACATGCTATTCATTTGAAATTAAGGAGAGAATAATATTCAACCATGTTATACAAAAAGCCTAATCTATACTACATTCGGGCTATGTATTATTCCTCTCTTTTCCATTATTCTCCTTATTCAATGATCCACACACAGATTCACTCTGTGTATTTCTCCAACCAAGTGTTGTATTCCTCCTCAGTGGGCCATTTAATAGTCAACAAATCCTACACCTTGGTAATGTACTGAGAGTACCTTGCATCAATTAAAATCCTGGCCTCCTTAACAAACATATCCATTTTTTATTCAATTTCCACAATTGTGTCAATATTTGAATTGAGCAAGATGTAATTAGTGACATACAAGGTAATTATAGCCACTCCAAGCATTCCTCCCAAATATGTCTTCCAGGTGTCAAATGGATGTTGTTCTCCTTTTGGATTCAATATTTGAGGCATACCACGTTCCTCCATCTCCTTGAATATTTTCAACTTACTATGGAGCTATATACCCAACTTTCCATGGAAAGTAGTTATCTTATTTATTGATTCAATAGTTTTCAAGATGTCAAGAATATTTGTGGGTGCCTTGGGATCCTCATTCATTTTTGGCATCATTTCTTTCAAAGTATTTACCTTAGCATTCCAATTATTTCATTCATTCCTAAAGGCCTCTTGTACTTGCAGATACTTTGTATTTGCCTCATGAATATTCTTATATGTGGCCCAGACATCATTAGCCCTATGGACCAACTTGGTCACCCTATGCTTCAGTACATCCTCAAAAATTTCATTGGCCACCCTAATTGTCTCCAATTTGGCCTACTTGACATTTTCCTTCTTAGCAATTAAATTTCACTTCAAATCATCAATTCTTAGGGCCAAAGTCTCCCTATCCTCTGTAGACATATCAAATGAAGAAGAAGAAGAAGAAGGTTGAGTCATTGTTTTCTAAGTAGCCTGAATAGTAGCTCTCATTTGATTCAGCTCATTCAAGGCCTTATTATATTCCTTAACCAAGGATTCATATTTTTTCTATGAAATATGTGCAATATCCACACTAAGCATTGCAGCATGTGCAGTCAACTCAACTGCTTGGATTGGAGTTATGTCAACAGCTCTCTTGACCACTAGTGAACCAATAACTTCTTCAATAGGCCTAGCAACCTCATGTTTACTAGTATTAGGTGCCATAGACCAAATTGTAAGAGTATGCAACTTTGGACTATATCCAAAACCAAATACTTTATCCTCAAATTGATCTTTAGATATCAAAGTTTTAGGATCTCTCCTAACTGCATCATATGCTATGGCAGTAACGATAGTACATCCTAGTAACAAAATGATTCCACTATCTTTAACAATTCTTCAAGATTCAGTGGGAGTAATAGCTATAATTTCAACCCTAATTTTCTCTTCCTCTTCTTTCTCAGCTTCTTCCTGGTGAGAAGGGTCAGCATTGACTTGGGCTGATTCAAGTCTATCTTTTGTTTCCTTACTCCACTGTTGAATCATAAACTCCTAAAATTATTTGGTCTACACAAATTTATCATCAACCAAAAACTCATCACACTCCCTAATCTTGGGATCATCATCATTTTCTCTATCATACTGCCACTTGACAATCCTGTCAGGAGGAACATCTGAACTGTGAGTTTCTTCAATATGAGGAAGGGGAAATTTCTACTCCACCTCGTTAGTTTTTGGCACATGTTCTTCCATTTGTTCCTCCTTGAACTCTTGGACATCTATAGGTTGTTCTAGGATATCCATAGCTTGTTGATGTTGTTGTTGTTCTATGAGGAATTTGGCTTTGTCTATAGCCTCCTTTACCTTCACCTGAAACTCACCAGATTGACAATCCCTTATCATAGTAAAGGCCCTCTCCCAAGGGTTTGCAATTACATTGTACAAACTGATGTAGAAGGCCTTCATTTTCATAATCTTCTCCTCAAGGTTAGTCATAGTCATCCATTCTCTTTTCCTAGCCATGATAGCCTCATCACTTGTCAGATTTCTTAGTACATCATCTCTATAGAATAATTCATGATGTATGATGCCTAAGCCCTTTTTTCTTCTTCTTCCTACCACAAATCCTTCTGGATCAAGAAATCTAATCTCATTGATAGGAATTCTTAGATTATTCACCATAATGCCCAATTTTGCATACCCCTCAGGGGCAGTAATCTTGAAATAAGAAAAAGGACATTGGGGATGTATTACAGTGCCCTTTCTAACCTTTCTAAACATTTCATAATCCATAACATCAATTTTCCACATGAGCTCTATGAAAGCCAATCTGTCTGAGACATACAAGGGTAGACAATGAGGTGCCACTTTAGCTCCATAAGCCTTGATCAAAGTGTACTAAGAATGTAGAAACTAGTCAACCCTATTGTGTGTTGCTTTAGAGCCTGCTACATCCTTTTAGCACATAAGATTTCTGATTTCTAGAGAAAGTATGAATCTAGGTGCTACACCCAATGACTCTAAGATACCATATCTTAAAAAATTTTCAAACAAGATGTAGTTGGAATTGGAGAAATCTTGATCCCAAATGTATGTCCACAGTTGTACATGGATAGCATTATTCTCTTTGTCCTAAACTTTTAGATTTAATTTCCTTTTCCACTCATAATCACCTTCCCATATGAGCGTATGCATCAATAAAGAGTAATGGGGAAAACACAAAGGGATCACCTCCTTTTCAAATTGAGAAAGTCCTCATGCATTTGTTTAGCAACAAAGTTAGCATAATCAAAACCAGTGTTTCGATTATAGTCTTGTATATTTGCCACCATCACTAGTAAATCAGGAGCTATCCTAACTTCAAAATCTTGAGGTAGTAATTGATTTAAACAATAATAAGTGTTTTTGAAATAATCTTCAAATTCCTCACACTCAAAAGGCTCAACATCCTTAGTAGTAAATCTTTCCCTACTCCTTTTGTGTCGTACAAGTAGTACTTCTTCAAATGCAAATTTTCTCTTTTCATATTCAGCATACAAGTCAGCTCGTTTGAAACTTTGTAGTGTAATTGAGATTTAACTCAAATACATCTATAATCTTATCCTTTTTCACCTCCAGAATTATATCACCATTCTCACTTTTGATTGTCCTGTCAGTAGGGTCATAGTTCCTTGCTAGCCCCATCATTAAATCAACTTCTACAAACATGTTCAGAACCACCAACCTTCCAAGGTTCAACCTCCATAAATAGCATGCAGGCTTACTAGAATTTTTCCTATTGAAAGCATACCGAAACAATTTCCATCCACTCTAGGGTTGGGGTTTTTCACCAATTTCGCAAACATTATCAATTAAGCTAGTAGTCACAACAACTTGTCTTGTGGGCCTTTTACCAATTCGCGACCCTTCTTTGACACCTCCAGAGGCCTCTTGCATAAATTTTTTTGTTTCTTTCTTTGCACTTCTAGGCCTAGTGGAGGTTGCAGGAGTACTTGGCAAAGGGTTAGACATAGTCACTAGCTTAGGCTTTATTTCAGCTGAAGCATGTTGAGTTTTAAGTCTTTTCACCCTCTTCTACTTCAGTTTCCTTTCTAGTCTAACACTAGATTCACTAGGCTCTGGGTCACTCATGCTTGTAATGCAAATGGAAACTAGAGTTTACAATTTCTTACGGCCAAATAAAACCCTTCATAATTATGACAGGATAAAACACTACTATTGAACAAGACACCTTTCTTCACAATTTAGGCAGTGCTCAATCACCAAATTGAAACTACGAGAATTGAAAAAATTGCTAATTCTCCCAATTTTCCTGTCAACTTTCTAGGGTATTCACTTCACTACTTCAATTAGAAGGAGATATTAATTTTTCTTACCTGGGTGAAAGTAGTGTCACTCTGGTTGTTGATAACGTTTGGAGCTTGCCTCACAAATTCTTCTGCTTCTGGTATTCTTTCTATTAGCCAACGAATTAGGATGCACAATAAACTAGATATCTACTTTTTGTTATGGCCAAGAGGGGAGCATGTCACCATTAATAGTTGATACTAAGCTCACGCGAGTGAACTGACAATTAGTCATTCAATTTTAAACCTTGATCGTTGATCCTTAAACTTTAAAACTATATCAATAGTTATTGATCCACCTCACCACCTTCCCTTTTTCTTTTATACGAAATCCTCATGATTTTTCCATGTTGCCTCTTCATGTAGTGGTTGTCACCAGTCGTTGATTTACTTCATTTTTGTCTAGCTTTATCAGCGATGCAAGTGTTTTATGCAATAAAATATCAGCCCTTATATCTATGGCTAGCTTCCCAATCACGTTCATCTCCATCGCTCCTCGCTAATTCAACTTTGCACCTT